>WEKY01031537.1:11994-86872 GCA_013390045.1 Picathartes gymnocephalus
AAAAAGCTGCTACGATCTCAAAAGTTCACACAAATCTTGTGTGAACTTGTCCAGATTAAGCATTCAGTCACAGGACCTTGCTATGGCTTTTGTCTGCTAAATTAAACATTCTCCATGTATTGGAAAACTGTTTCTCTGCCTGGGACTTTGAGCCATGATCAAGCCACCTCTTCACCGTCTCTCAGATAATCTAAGTACACTGATCTTCTTTAATCTCTCAATGTCAGGCAGGATTTTTAGACTTTCAATTGTTCTTGCTCTTCTTTTCTGCAACCTTTCAAGTCTGCCTTAATCCTTCAGAAGTAAGGATATTCAGCATTAAGGATTACAGGATTCTGGGATAGAAACCCATGGGAAACACCCACAGCTCTGGAGCACCAATGGTGGGAATAGTATTAAAATCAGTGGCCATCAGTTTTTTGCATGGTCCCAAAAAAGTCAGGCTGGGAGGCTGCTCTTATGATGGAAATTGAAGAATTTTCTTGACCCAGTGACTAGAAGTGAGAAAAGGCAAAGACTTTCAGAGCCAGAGCCACTTTCAGAACCAGAACTTAGTCTTCAGCAGGAGAATTTATATTTTTGGGATTTTTTTCCAATCTGAATTAGAACCAAACAATTTTTAAAGCTCAGAAAGGTCTAGGAAATTGATTCAGCTTTCCTCACACAATTTTATTACAGATACTAGGGGGGTTTTTTTCATTCTTTATTGACTGCATCCCATAACAGCATTACAAGATCTGTGATTAGGAAAATATCTCCTTAAACTTTACAGTTATGCTAAATCACGTGGATTTTTATTATAATCAAATATTACTAGATCACACTCCAATGACAGGGCAATTAATGGCTGAGAATGCCTATATACATTAATATTTATACAACATGGTTATGAAGCATTCTGAGTATTTGAAATTCACCAGTTACCCCAAAAGCACCTTGGTGATTTAGACAATAGAACACTATCACACCTAATTTATAGATTTGTGGTCTAGCCAAAATTGTACTGCTGCACCAAATTGAAATTACTGCTATGTACATAGAAAAAGAAAACAGAAACAAGTTTTGTTGGGAGAGATCTGTGTACAGGTGATCAAGGGTCCTCTTCCTGGTAGTTCTGACTTCCCAATAGATAAAATAAACAAATAGCCATTAATAGGTTAAAAATAGAATGAATAACTGAAATTATTAATACTGTTGTTATCCTTATTCTCTCCTGTGTAATCTGTAAACTGTTGTCTGGGCTAATTCATCATTGCCCTAATGCTTGTTTACATGTTACTGGAATGTGCATATAAATTGCTCCTCAAAAGAGAATAATGCATTGGTGTAAATCAGGTCACATGATGCTCAACAACAGTGAATGGGTTTCTATTCTTTCTCTCCTTTTCCTACTCCTCTTGGCAGAGCCTACCTGTGCATGCTCGACCACCCCCAAAGGGATTTGGCAGTAACTGTGTCTAATGCTAATCCCACGCCCTCCACTGGGAGTGAAGAGTCAGGTGAGACGCTGAAAAGACCCATTCGGTATCAGTCTTTCTGTCGACATCCTCCTTTCCTTAACCACCTATCCTGCTCCATCCCTGAGAACCAGGGCAGAAAACCCAGCCCTCCAGCCCAAATCTTATACAGCAGTATGTGTTCTGCCAGTTTAAATTAGTTCTCTGTAAGTCCAGACAGTTCTGTGAGCAATAGAGCAATAGAGCCATATCTCTAAGGGAAGAAATGTAAACAACAATAAGCACAATGCAGGTGTATTAGTTTTCTGCAAAAAAGTAGCAAGTCTTGTTATGTCCATTGCACTTGTGGGCATCCTGGGCAGTATGGAATGTCTGGGGCAACAAATGCTGCCTTCAAAATACAGCAGTGCATTGTGTGTCTGAAATACTCATTATTATTACTGTGCACTTAAACACGGCTCTAGGAGAGTTCAAGGTCCCACCTGAGGAAAAGCTGGCTTAGGGGCTTGGCCAAGGTCAGCCTGCACCCAGAGGGAAGCCTAAGAGGCTCCTTTGCCTGGTGGGAGCATAACCCAACTTTAAAAAGTAACTCTTCATTTCAGACAGAAACACCCATTCTGTTTCTTATGTCAGAGACCAGGATAAAGGACAGGAAAAGTAAACTTCTGTTCCCTTTGTTTTTAATGTATTTCTGTTTATCGCTTAGTTGTATCATTCTGTGAGGCAGTTTCAAAGCTTTGTAGGCAGGCTGAATAATAACCATCCACTGCGATCCTCTCAGTCACTCCTGGCACAGGTTAATCCCTGTATCATAGGCTGCCACCAGTTTGCTAAGCAGCTTAAAAGGACATGTTATAACTTTGACAATGACCTGCTAATGGTTTTACATTTCTCAGAAGTATTATGAGCTATCTTTGTCATTTTTATCTTCTAATGAGATCAATAAATTTAGGAAGCAGACATAGATGGTGCAAACTGCAATGCCACAGCCAAGGACGTGGCATGTATAACTGCTAAACTATAAATAATAATGCAGGAACTATAATCAAACCTTGACTTTTACAGAGGAAAATCAAGCTGCAAGCGCCTCAGCATTAAAAAAATGTCCACATTTTTTAGGAAAAATGTAACCCTTTATTTCTTCTTTCATATCACACTATATCAATTCTTTAATGAAAAGCTTCACACTGAGAAGTATGTTTCACTCACTGATTTCTTTTCTTCCAGTGGTAAATAGCAGTTCTTAATGTTTGAACCCTCTCTCTTTGGTGAAATAAGCATGTCAGGTTAAAATTTTTGCACAGCGGCACGGCAGATCTTACTGTTTCTTATATCATTAACTCTCCTTCTTCCTTCCAAACACCTATGAAAAGTTCTAGGCTTTCAAAAGGCAGAGATTGCAGGTTGTTTTCAGTGCACAGGGCCACAGCTTTGGGTGATGTGGCACGGTGATATCAGTTCACACATCCTACATGTACCTGTTTATGCCACACCTTGAGGCTGGGATCCTGGGCCATCTCTAAGAAGCATGAATGCCAGAGAGGCTCCTTTGCACAGTTCAAATGGTCCCCAGAGATAACAAACCATTCTCAATATGTTTGCAAAAGGGGTAGTTGCAAACGACATCTGAATGGCCTGGGAGCAAGGCAGCTTTACCTTCCTCTGAGTTTTAAACCTGTGGTTATCCTCTCCAGTGCATATCTGGCCCAAACAAACATGAAAATAAACAAACATTCAATGACCCTAAGACCCACATTTGATTTCACTGTGTCTGCAGTTTCTGTTGAATGAATCAGAAGTTTAAAGTCAAGCAGGTGTACCACTAGATATTTCTCCAGCTCAGTAACTATGTGCACAGGAAGGTACAAACTGCGTGGCAAAAAAGGTCTCTGGGAGCATATGCCTCCAGGTATGAGTCCCAGGCAGACAAATACCAAGGTATGAGATAGTTAAATATTTAAATGGTCCTCACTTCTGCAGCATGCAAGCACTTGTCACGCAGTGGTTGTATTAAAGACAGAAAAAGGAATGTACTATTTTACAATACATTACCTGGCTACAGCTTCACATATGAATAAAATAGAATTTGCATTTCTCAGAGCGGGAGTCTGCTTAGCCTACTATAGCTTTTAATTTTACCAAACTCAATGTGAAAAATATATTGTGGCAAACCATTACACATCCTATCTGTCTATTGCATACAGAAGATTCATTCTACTTAATAGGGTTTGGATCTGCATGCTAGTCAGATATAAAAATTCTTTAACAATTAAATTTGATTATTGATTTTTGCCTTGTACAATAATGATATCTTTAAAGAGATTACCCTTGACAATATTTAGGAGATATTCCAATAAAGCACAGGTACTCTTCCCTATTCTTAAGCACAAAGCACACTGTTCTGCCTGAGTACAGAGCCTTACTCTGGAACACTACTTAAGCTGCAATAATGTTAAATGTGGAAAGAGTTTCATACCAGCTGAATATGTGTCTATAAACAAAGAGAGGACTAGCTACTAATCCAAGTACCCCAGGAATGCGTGGCTTGACTTGAAAAAGGTTTTCCTATTGCAAAATAGAATGGTTTGGATTTTCTTTTTTATCAAATGATCACAGGCAATGAAAATTAAGGCATTGAGCACCTTTGAAACGCCAGCAGTTCCTGGCTCAGTGCATTGCATTGTTGTGATGTCAGGAATGAGCCCCAGGAAGGCTTTCAGTGGCACCGCAGCCATGCTGCTCTAAGTGCTTACTGCTGACACTGGCTCAGATGAGCCCAGGATACATGTGAGCAGAAAATCAATTACAGAAACTAGAGATTGGGGAAGGGAGGAAAACAGGTCTCCAGTTATCAAATACCTTTCAAACAACTGTACACACACAAACCAAGGACATATTTTTTCTGCCAGACTTAAAAAATATTCCTTCTAACTTTGATGACGAAACTGGATTATGTTTTCTATTAGGTGTTCATGGTGCCTAGGGAGGACATGAGTGCCCAAATTACTGGTTTGTGCCCTAGAAAAAGCACTGAGTTCAACACACACATTGTCCCTCAAGCATATGTGAGCAGGACTAATGCAAAGACACATGGGCAATATTTAATGTAGAATTTATTTCTCCAGCAACACCTGCATTCTGCTCTTCACCTGTTCCAAAAGGAGGTTAATAAGGGCTCCAAAATGGAAATTCTGGTCCCAACTCTGTACCCTACCTTACCAGATGCAGCAGCAAAATCTCTTTGATGTCAATAGAAGGAAAATAAACTGCACTCTTTGTTGGGAAGTTCGTGTTGCTGTATTCCAGGTGAAAACTCACCTGGCCCTTTGTGGAGGCTCTCTCGCCTTTTTTATTTAGCAGCACAAAACAGCTTTCAGACCCTCCCTTCACAGTGGAATGGGTGAAAACCTTGTGGTCTGTCTCCAGCATGATCAGAGCACAAATCACCTCACCTGTTTCCAATTGTTTATATAGTAGGTGTTGGTGCCAGATGCAGCAGGCTAGACTCCAGTCATTAGAGAGGAGCAGAGGCTTCACTAATCTGAAATCAGATGTCAGCCTCAGGGTGACACCAATCATGCCCCAGCAGTGCTTATATCTCTCCGAGGACTGCTAAGTATGTCTAGAAAATGAACTTAGACTTTGAGCAGTCACAGTGCACTCATATCTGGTGTACCATGTTCCCCACCAATTTATCTTCCATTTTCATTGACATTGTTGCTGACAGCCCTGGTTTTCTTGCATCCTTACTATTTTTAGCTGCAGTTTTAATAACTTATGACATTATCTACATCGAGGTTCTATTATACATCCAGCTTCCACTTTGCCTGGAACTACCCACTTTTTTAGAAATCCCTCTACAAAGGTAGCTGGTAGTGGTTAATCTCACATGTCAGCTTGGAATCTAATTAGATGAGTGCACCATCTCTCAAAATCTTGAAATGCCAGTGAAAATCAGTTACTTTCTGCATGCAGATGAGTAGGCCGGTGGAAGAAACACACTACAACCTGTCTCCATATCACATCCAGCTTGGTTCTAGCATGTGTAAAGGATGTTAAATCCTAAGGTGAGAATCACCAGGCTGATACCACAGGACATCCAAAGAGCTGAGTGAAACAACACCTAATTTCATGTAATAGTCTGCAGGAGTGGAAGAGCTGTGAGAGACAGAGCCTCTGGATATTTCTATACCAAAACAGATCCAGAAAACTGATAGGAAGGAGACAGAAAGGATCAAAAGATTTTACAGCTATTACCTTCTGCTGCTTTTCAACTTGTTTCCAATATTTTATCTCAAAATATTAATCTCACTTCTAATAAGAATGCTGTCCTTGTTAAATATATGTATTCTAATCAATTGAAAAGGCTATAGGATGATGTAAACCAGAAAGCAGAGTAGACAAGCAGTTAATTCATACCGTTGGAGCACCCTTGGTATGTGGAGCTTTATGACATGTGAACATTTAACATTTCAACACAAAGATAAGAATTTAGGTTTTATTTATGTTTTACAATTGCTTAGAGCATTGCATATGTGCCTCCTGGCTTCACTAAAGACAAGATAAATACAAAAGCCCAATATTATTATTATAATGGACGGAAACTTAATGTCCACTGAAGCCATTGACCTAATTAAATATATAGAGCTACCTAAATGTATTAACAAAGGTCTACCTTTGAAAATGATATTGCAATGCCCATTTCAGAATATAAAACATGCTCCCACACACACATGGAGTATCAATGGCACTGATGAATGAGTATTAGCATTTCAATGATGAAAAGAGAAGACATGAGTGAACACCACCTGATACTGTAAATAAGCATGCTTCAGAGAGAGGAGGAATAATTTTGTATCTACAATCTAATCATGACCTCAGTCCTGACCTGAAAAGACCACTTTCCCTAGTGATTAGATCAGCGTTAATCCCACTGTGGCATGCACCCAGGTGTGTTCAACTGAGCTGAAGTGGTTATGTGACAAAAGCTGAATTATTAATATTCAAAAGCAGGACCAGGCATATCTTGCAAACTAAACTCAATTTGGGCACAGCGAGAATCCATTATTTTTAATTCTTTTAACCAATCACACCTGAATTTCATGCAGCATATTTTAGTACCTTATCAAGTGTTCCAATTTCCTGGGTTTTCTATAAATACTACTCATTATTAGAGCTGCTTTGTGATCTTTAAAACTCTGTTTTTTCAAGAAGATATACATGGTGCTTTATGTGCCCAGACAATCAGAACACTATTAGGCTGGCAAGTATACAGCGTCTTGCTGATACAGGCACTGCAATGGTAATTCACAGTCCCAAGCCGAGCTCTCCAAAGACCAAATGCCATGGTCACAATGCAACTATTGCTGTTGCCTAAACTTGCTCCATACAAAAGCACATTTCATCTCTTGATGTAGTTATCCATCCCCACCAACTTAGCTACACAATTTTCAACTGCCTGGCTTGAGACTTTTTTTTAAATTCACGCACAATAATCTGTGATCCCCAGCAGTAATACACTTCAGCACCTGAAATGTTTATCCTTAAAGCATGAAGTAAAAAAGAACTAACCACATGCTGCAACAGAATGAGCAGAGCCATCTCCTGCAGTCATTCAGGAGAACTGTGTTCTCAAGCAAACAAAGAAAAAAACCCCATCATTTAAGTCTCAGATCTCAGCCAGACAAGGTATCAACGTGAATCTTTGGTAATACATACAAGGTCTAAGGTTCAGCAGACAGTGTACGCAGGCTCTAAAATCAAGGATAAGCACAACAGTAGCAAATTGTTGCAATACCATGATCCTACAGCTGACTGATGGCACAGACTAGTGAGTGGATGGTAGATCCTGAATCCCTCCCTTCCCTGCACTGACCCACAGGGCCATGGACTTGCCTTCTGCCACATGCAGGATCTGTAAGCCTGGTGCTGGCTGCAGGCCTGACATTTATATTCCCATGCAGAATCATGGAATCATTGAGGTTGGAAAAGACCTCCAAGAGCATCAAGTCCAACCTTTGACCAAACACCACCCAGCCAACTAAACCACAGTACTAAGCCCAGTGATTTCTTGATCACTTCTAGGGACGATGACTCCACCATCTCCCTGGGCAGCCTTCAATGTCTGACCCCCCTTTCAGTGAAAAAATTCCTCTTGATGTCCAACCTGACCCTCGTCTGGCACAGCTTGAGGCTATCTTTGGTGTTGATAAGCATTTATTCATTGAGATGCTTCCAGAGTAAATACCTGGCTATTGCAATGGGATTTTGTACGCCCCTATTTTACTAAAACATTTAAAAGTAGTAAGTGCTCTTTGAAGACTCTCACTCATGCAGCAGCATTCAGGTCTGACAAGAACAGTTTTCAATAAGTGGTCACATAGTGGCTTTATTTTAAATGTCACTGTCACAGTGGCACAAGGCAAATCAATTGTGATGAAGCATCTGCAATGTATCTGTTCTTAGGGTCAGGTTTAAGAGACACAACCTCATCTGAGATTAATTAATACATACCTTTTTTAAGTACAGAAATTTCCCCTAATTTTGCACTAGCTATCAATTTGGTTTCGCTATTACACTTTGTCACTGGATGGGTCCAGTGATGGGTCCCCTCTCAGGAAAGAACTGAAGCAAGTGAACTGACTGTGGTGCACTTCTGCATACCAATAAAAACACTGAGCAATGGTAAGCTGAAATTTTAGGTACCCAGAAAGTATACTAAAGTACCATTCTTGTCACTGTAGTTCAGGCTTGCCAGGCACAGTATTTCATACCATAAATATTGTCTCTCTCATATCAATGTGTAAAGAAAGCTAAGTCCAGAAATACTGATGACATTTGAGGAGGAAGCACTTCTCACTCTATACCTCAACACTGCTGCTGACCTTCCCTCTGACTGCATCCTTTGAACTACTCTGAATTGTTTATCAAAATCACAAACAAGGAACAAGTCAATTACACTCTTAGAGCATAAAGCTCTGAGTCTTGATTACATGTTCAGGAGGAATATTTACTTTTTAATCAGGGTTGACTGTGGGGTGTGGAGGTAAGGCTATTTTGAAGATTAATTAGTTAGTATTTGTACATTGCTTTGAAGATGTGAGATACTAAGTATTTTTATGGCACCCAGCTAATGACCTTAACTCTTTCAGCAATGCTGATGTTAAGGCCGTGAAAAGTGGCCCATCTGAGCTGTTTTTACATAAAACTTTGGAGGTTGTATCAATAAAATGCAAAGACACAATTTACAGGTTTGGTCCCAAACCCTTTTCTATTTCTGCCAAATCCTGCCAGGAAATGACACATTTTGAAAACATCAGTAGAAAAGGCAAGTAGTGGGATAACATACACTTTTATGTCCTTTTGATTCAGCATTTGGGCTTAAAAAGATGAGTGGCTTACATGTTACAAATGTGGTACATCTGTTCTCATGACAGCCCGCTGATGAAAACTATGAGCTTCCATGTTCATTTTGCAGATGAGGTGCTCTGCAAACCTTAGGTTTTTGAAAATTTGGACCTTTCTTCTATCCAGGTGGCTAAATCCCACAGTGGGATTTGGGTGCCTAAGTATTTTCTGGATCTCAGCCTGCGTGACTTGCACAAGGTCAAGCACACATCATACGTATACTGTAAAGGGAGAAAAGAGTTCCAGGGTGTTCTAACCACTGCTTCATTCCTCCCTTCCTATAACAGACAGATGAGCTCCCATGTTTTGCATTAGGACAGCCATTTTAAAATAAGAGTCAAGGAGTTTTGCTTTATTTAGTCTCATCAAAAATCAAATCCGTGCAGAGGATCTGAGGTCATGAGAAGACATAAACACAATCCCTTTCTTAGGCAAGCACAGAATGTAAAATCACAAGGGATATTCAAACCTTGGGATGCATCCCTTTTGTATACCCCACAGCAGCTGGCCAGAGCACAGCATCAAGCCCCAGGAGGAAAATGGCTATTCTGACAGCCACAATACTGGTGTGCATCTGCCACTGTGAGAAGGGGAGATTATGAAAGCAGGAAAAACAATAAAGGTGGCACACTGGTGCCAGTCTGATATTCCAAGATCCATCCTCACGGAAGTTAAGAGGCCTCTTGGCATATGGCTTCAGCTGAGACCCTGGGTAAAATAAAACCCCAAGGTCTCCATCTGAAAATACAAATGACAAATAAAGAGAAATTTCTGGAGGAGAGAGAATGGAGTGAGTCACCATGCATATAACTGGCATTTAAAATCAGAAAACAAATGTGAACCTTGTTATCATCAATTATGACAAAACATAATGTCACATAAAAGCTCAAAAATGTAAGAGACAAGGTCCTTTGACTAAATATGCTCTAGCTGCATCCAGCACAAATTACACAGGCTGGAAAACTAAGCAGATTCTTACAGGATCAGGTATTATGTGAAGTGTTCAGGATTTGGGTTAATGAATACAGCGTTCTCCAGATGTTCCATCATTGTTCCAGAGTGGGAGGAAAACTGGCTGCAAACCAAATCAAATTTTTATACTCCTCTTAGATAGTGCCAGACACTAAGATTTCACCAATATAACATCTGAGCCACAGAGACAACGCATCATGGTTGGATAACCCTATATTCAATCCATTTTGCTGAAGACAGGACAAATAAACTAAGAATCAGAACATTCAATGAGTCATATCAAAGGTATAAATTGAAAGTCAACACTTGTACTGCATATAATCTAGCTGAAAAAGAATTTATAGTCTGGAATTTCCCATTTAAACACTGCTGCTGCTTCTTGCAGATATACTCCAAATGCTAACTTTAAACACTGCCAGTCCTTTCAAGTTGGGTTTTCTGCTTACTTTATAATATCTTTAGGATGCACATCCTTCTCCAGAGTAATGGAGCATTTGAGAAAAGAAATTAATTGCTAAAAATGCCTAGTTTGCTTAGAAAAAGTGTACCATTTAGTGTTTACTAAGGAGCTAAAAATCAGCCTAATTTTTTTAAACATATCATTCTTTTTTTGTTGACAGAATTAAACAAGAAAGTTTCTGGGATATGCAGAAACAGTGATCACTAGAGACAAAAAAAGGCAGTCAGCATAACACTTTAGAAGTGCATAAGAGGTGATGACAGGAATAAAGAGTCAACATCTACACTGGCCAACAGAAACCCACCAGCAGAAATAAACCAAGTTTTCAAAAAATACACAGAAATTAATAATCATTTGTAGTGCATTTTGAGTGCACAGCTGATCCACGTGCTGAGCAAGAGGAAAACTGATGTCAGGGAAAAGGGTGTACTGGGGCAATGAGTTTCAGTTTTGAGGCTTAAAAGCAGACTGGATGAGGTCTGCATCTGCAAAGCTAAGATCCAGTTCATTTACACTAAAGTGATTTGGTCCACACTTGTGCTTAAACAGGTCACTTAGCCTAAAGGATTGAGTGTGTGCTTGCTTCTGGGTACACATCCATAAGACCTAAACACCTGCACAGATGTTTTTTACACCCTCTGAAAGCAGGTCAGCAGTGAGCATTCACTGGGCATGAAACAACATTAAACTATAAAACATTTCCTGCCTGGTGCTGGTGAGGATTTCAGTTTTGTGGCACAAGCAAGTATCTGTGAGTATTGTAGATATATTCACTATGAGTATTTGATGTGCTGCTTCATAGGCGGCCTTTCTCTACTGTCACACATCTGGGGGTGATACAACAGGAGAGAAAACAAAAAGGGAAGAAGATGCCATTGGACTGCTGCTCTAGAGTAGATCCTGGCTGTGGTCCTCTTAAAGCCCAAGGGCTGTACCAAGGGTGCAGTAAAAACTTCTGAAGCTTCAGGGACACAGCAGAACCTGGAGGCAGGAAGCTGCTGCATCACAGTGGATAGGTAAAAGAGATAGGAGGTGTGGGACAGCTGACTGAACACCATGAGTGGTGCACATACCATACTTAGCTTGTGCTAAGCCTAGGGCTGCATCTTCTCCAGATTTAGCAACAATCTGGATCAGGACAGTAAGAATTAAAATAGAGTCATGCCACTGAGAATTAATGGAAATGTATCTTGTTTGAGTATATCAATACCAAAATTCATCCAGAACATAGTGCTGAGAGGATATTCCCTTATAAACCAAACCTAACCAAACAAAACAAAATAAAACAAATTTAAAGAAATCCACCCAAAATAATTAAACTTTAGGGAGACCAAGAAAATCTCACCTTCATGTATTTCAAACCTTTCACTTCTCCAGTTGCAGAAACATGTCATGTAAGTGAAATAGTACTGACTGTTCCTTAAAAGGAAAAATCATTTGCATAATACAAAGTACTAGTTTCACAAAGCCTATTTTTGTGTGTGTAACAAGGTAGCAAGATGATATAAAAGGTGCTGTAGACTCAGAAATTCAGACTTCAGGTCTTATTGAGAGTAGGTGAAAGATTTGAACTGTATGTACTCACCTGGGGAGTGTCTTGCCTTTTAAGCATAAAGCATGTTCTCTTCAGCCTCCATTTGCCTAAAAAGATCTTGAATTTCCATTCAGCTCTAGCTTGTTGGTTTATTTCTTTATAAGTAATTACTTACAAATTAGACTTCTTGAGAGTAAACTATCAGAGCTACACTCCCCTCTCTTCAAATGTATGTGATAGATCTAATTATTTTTCTGTAAAATGACAAACAACCTTCTAAATAATGACAATCATTAGAAAACATTAGGCTCTGTCACTTATAATCTTTGGCAACTGCTGATAACATTTTATTACTGTTTAGAAAGGTTGATTAAAGCTTGTAATAGATTTAGTGAGGGTGAAAAATTAACAAAAAGGTATTTATGATAGAGACACTAAAACATAATATGTTCTCAGTAAACACTCGAAAAAAAACATCCCTGTGACATTTATAGAGGTTGCTCAAGATGTAGTTTTTTATCTGTACAATGAAACTGATAACAAGTTCCTACTCGCTGAGGGGAAAAAAAAAGACAGAAAGGGAGAGGAGCACATTTCCTTTGCATGTCTGATGTCAAAGCGAGTGAGAAAGTGCTCCTCAAAAATAAACCATCTGAAACCCCTGAAGGATCTACTGGGAGTGCTCTTTGACCATTTGGACAAACTCCTTTGAAACTATAGCAGTGAAAATGAAAAACCAGGCTGGATAAGAAGATAGAGCCTAATGTGTATATCTCTAAGCCTAGCCTTGGCCTCAGCCCCCCCCGACACTCCAGCGTGGGGCAACAGCCACTGGTGGGGCTGGGCACTGTCGAGCCCAGTAACTGAATGCAGCCTAGCTGGCACTCTGTGACGGGCTGGCAAGGTGGACATACAGGTTTTCCTCCTGTTCATCTTTCACTGGGAGAAGGTGCTGCCAACAACAGCCCAGCACGTTTCAGTGTGGAGAGGTTACTAAGGTTGGAAAGAACTGCAAGAGCATTTGGAAGCAACCACATCCCTCACCAGCACTGATCTGGTGAGGGATCCGGTGGTTTTCTGGAGATGCCAACCTAGTAGTGCACTGCAAAGACTCTGAGTGGCCTCAGGTGAGAACATGCATTCCTGCGGCATACTACAGTCTCCCTCAAACATCTGATCATTTATCCAGTCATAGGGGCTACTTGCAGGTATTAATTTAATGGATGGCAGGATCAGCTTGCTCCTCACTTTACAACAGCCTCTGCTGAGGTCAGTGTGAAGGGCCTGGTGCAGATGAGAAGCAGGTGCCCAAACGCAGCAGTTACAAACCCAGGCCAAGGACGTGAATGCAGGTGACAAGGCAGAGAGCTTCAGCTGTCCTAGCTCAGTCCTGACCTTCAGCTGCCTGCTCTGCTTCTCTCTACATCCCTAGTCAAGGAGATAGAGCAGCAGGGTTCATCTGGTTTCCACAAGCCTGCAGCTCACCGTTGTGAAATAAACAGAGGTCTATTCCAATAAGATGTGAGTCACAAGATGCTGAGCATCCACAATCAGACATCAGGGAGCAGGATAAGATACAAGATACCAGAAGTGAGCTGGAACGTACATTGGGAGGACTAACTGGTTCAGACTGCCTACCTTAAAGCAACACAGCAGGACTACATGACCCGGCAAGGTCTTTTCTGACCTGATTCTGTAACATCCTCCATAAATAATATTCTCTGTTTTTTTTAAAACAATGGGCCAATATTTAACAGCACTTCACAACTATCTGACACCACAAAAATTATTTACCAGGGATAAATGACCAGCCAGATCACAGTCAAAACCAAACACATTTAAAAATAAAAACAATTTCTGTGCTGTGCATGCCTTGACATGTCTATAGCCAAATATACATATATAGTCTGCAAACACATTAATGTGTGGCTCATCAGAGAGGTCAAACTGTGGTGAAGAAGAATGAGTTTGTGGTTAATCTGAACAGAGAGCCACTGTCTGCAGCCTGTGAAAATGTCAGTACATTAAAGCACTCCAAAGTGGATGATAGATTATAGAACCCATGAATGCAAGTTAACCTGCCCCAAACCATTCCTCAAATGCACTACACAGGCAACACTCATTTCAGGGATGACTCACGGCTCTCACGTTGAAAAGTGGAAAATTATTTTTAATGTCAAGTGATGGTCAAAGCTAAGGCTGTTAGTTATACCAGATGTAAACCCAAACCTTGGGTTCTTGGGTTTAACTGTATCCTGCTGTGTCACAGCCAACACATAGCTCAAACACAACTCCTGAGATTAGGTTATATAGTAGCACTTTTCTCCCTCATTCTTTCATACATGGGAAATGAATAAAGCCTTGAAAAAAAATATTTCCAGGCTATATAAAGATACACTAGGAGCAATAAATGTAAACAAAAATCTCATGTTTATGTGTTGATGTACTGAGTTGGAATAAACATGACAGCTTTACCTGAGAAGTTAGAGTCTGAAAACAAATGTCTTATGTTTGGCAACAGGCACAGAAGATTTTTAAAAGAACACCAAAAATAAACTTAGCAACATACTTTACAACTCCCACAGGTAAGCCCCATTCACCCAGGCAGGCTCACCAAAGTCAAGAAAAAAAGCAGAATCCTGTCACACTGCGTGCTGAGCATCCCCCAGGCCCTGTACCCCACATGCTGCCTGTATCTCCCACGGCTGCCACTTGAAACCTGCCCCTACAGGGCTAACCTGTTCAAACAGCAATCGTTGTCCTGAAAACAATAACAAATTAGAAGTTCAGCAAAGGCTAGCATAGTGAACTAAACCCACAGAGCCCACATAGGAAAGAAAAAGACTGGAATAGGCACAGCTATTTATTTCCAGCTTTTATACACTGGACACCAGCTCAGGCAGGATGTGACATGCGACGCTATGGCAAGGACTTGAACCTCACCAGGGAGTGCTGTCAGCCTCCTCTATCTCTTTGGTAATTCTGTTCTGACCTCTGTGACACCTGAATTCCTCGTGTATGATCCAGAAAACAAGGAAGACAAGGGGATTGCGAAAGACGCTGATAACCCTGGATTGTGGTAATGGAAAGTTAATTCCACATAGTCTAAACTATTTTGGAGTGGACAATGGGTAGAGTACTTCCACCTGGCAGAAATTCCAGTTCAACTATGACAAACCTAGTCATGGGAGAAATAGAGGGAAATTTTGAAAGCTGGATATTATGAGTAACATATATTTAATCAAAGAATAGACAAAAGATCAGAAGAACCATGAAAGCCAGGAAAATTTCCATACTGTCAGTGTCTGAACAAAGCTAAATATTCTGAGTTGTAGTTCATCAGCTGCAAAAGCATAAGGTTAGCAGAGAAATCTGGATAAGTTGGATTTAGTAGGATGTCAGGCTTCAGATAGAAGCAATATTTGCATTTTTACCTCCCAGTTAGAAGGTACCACAGCACAAATTCACATCAAAAACATTGGTTTTTGTCTGTATCTGCTTGATTCAATAAAACTCTAATGGTGAGGTATCCCCCCTTTCCATTTAAAACCAAAGGTTAGCAAGCCAGAGGTTAAATCATGAGTTTTTTAATCAAGACCCTTTGCTCTTCAGAGCCAAAGCATTATGTTTCCTTCTAAGCTTGGGACACAGCTGCATAGGCAGAGCTATGGCTTCTACTAACCACAGTCAGAGAAATGGCATCCTGTCTCTTTTTTTTTTTTTAATAGTATAGTCATTTTAGGAAAATATGCTGAAATAAAAACATTCAAGAAACAACAGAATAATTGCCTTTCCCAGGGCTGTGAACTCTAATTTTTGCCTCTTCTAGTGTAGTATCATTTCTTACACCTCAACTATCACACATTCATACATTCACTAATGGTGTGTCTTAAGCTGAGGAAACGGGAGGTATAACATGGTTCTCTGTGTGTTATATCTGGTGGGTTTTATTAGAAAATAAATGGTTCTGTGTGTTATACCTGGTGGTTTTTGTTAGAAAGCAAACTAAACCTTAATTCTCCAAATTTTACTGGCTAAATGACATGGGGATTATTTTATGCTTCACTGAGTTCAGTTTGGCATCTTTTGAGGTCAGTGTGAGTTTTTCATTGAATGTTGAAATACATCATAATGAATCATTAATTATCCATAGTTTGATAGATGGGACCTCTGTTATATTGCAAAGATATTAAGAGAATTTTCTGCTATGTTACTCACTTTCATTTTCTCCTACTGCCCTGTGTGGGCACTCTGCTTGTAGCCAAATTTCCAGCAGAAATTTTTTCTGTTTAATGAAAGTGATTATTCTTCTAGAGAGGTTTCCTTTCTCTTGGTGGCATCTCAGCTGTTGACAAAGTCAATGTTCTTTGAGGAGTCAGGGCTCCACCCCTGCTACCCTTAGGGTGGGAATAAGCTTCCTAGAAGGAATCACTGCTGGAGGTGATGGGACAAGACCTGGATGGTAGAACTCCTTCATTCCCAGCCCAGGGAGTCCCCTGCCACTTTTGGGCCCATTCTTTATAGAGTCCTTGCAACATCATCTCTCAGTATTACTCATCATTAATCTTCTTCCACTTCTGTTTGAAATGTCAAAAAGATGAATTACATTTCTTGAGGAAAAATCATTTAATTTGAAACATTTCCTCATTATTACTCTCTTTCTCCGAGTTCCTTCAATTTCATGAGTTAAGAGTACTTAACTTTAGTTCCTCACCTTGAAGGAAATCTGATTCATCAGCAGAAATTTTATCTATCTCCCTCTTGCACACACATAGTACAGAAGTATATTGGTCAGAAAAGAACAGAAGAATGCATATGCCTATCAAATATGCTCAGGCTTGCAGGAGCTACCAAATATCTTTCTATATACAAGAGGCAGAGCTCTTCAAGGAAAGCTAAACCATGTCAACTGCTTTTTCTGTGCTCCCCCAGAGCTCTGGAAAGGAACACAAAACTTGAGGTTCAATGTCCTTCCTGTCCTCCTATGTGTGCACAAGACCCCCTGCCTTGTGCTGATCAACAAACTATTTTACATTAGTATAGTTTCCTACTTTACCAGCCGCCTTTCTGTCCCACAGCATGCACAGGTTGCAATTTCTGTTGATATGCAAGATCATGAGGACCTAGATGTTACTACACTGTGCCTATATACCAGTTTTCAGAATAGGTTTTTTATGCTAGCCAACATTAGAAATCATCCTCAGCACAAGCCAAGTCAAAAGCAAGCAAAAATACTTATTTATAAAATCCAGAATAAGCAACAGAGTTGTAAAGATTTTTAACATATGGCTAGCAAAGAGGAAAGAAAACTTTCTCTAAAATCAGGTCCAAGAGGCCCACCATGATCTCTTCACATCTTGTCTCACTTTGTATCTAACTGCCAAACAAGAGCTAAACCACATCTGACCCACGGGGACAGTGTCTCAGAGCTGGTCTACACTCTCCATCACAAATATGTATTCACAGAAGGGAACCTGCAGCCAAGGAAGAAGGCTAACTTATAACCCTGTACTCCTTGGAGTTTTGCATGAAGGTTCATTCAAATTCATCTCCCTTCCTTCATTCAGGTGTTGGCTTCAATGTCATCTCCCTGGATTATTTACTGACCTAACATTTTCAAATGCAAATCTCCCTTCAATAGGCCAGGTGCAAATATCTCTTATCCTTTACTGAGCTATCAGTAAATCATTAATCCACTGAGGAGCAAAACACTCCCACTTATCAAGACAAATCTCAGTGTGAAGCTTTTCCAGGCTCCAAATTTCTTATTTCAAATCAGAATCACAGCTAATGCTAACATTGAAGCATGATCTGTGCTTTTGGGGTAGAGATCTGTGAGATGATTAATGCACTCCAGCTTCTCCCTGAGCATTACCATGAGCACAAAGAGATACGGCCACCAGGCTTGAGCAAAAGCAGAAAGAGTCCTTGTTGTCAAGTGTGAGAAGGACAAGTCTTTAATAGTTTCAGAGTTTTAGGCTACAGGAATCTGTGGCATCTGCAACAGAGGATCTGAATACATGTATTCTTCCCCCAGATTGTGACATATATTTATTAATACAACATGAAAAAATGGGGGAAAACCACAGCAGAATCTAAGCCTAAGAATGTCTTAAGCCTCAGTAACTCCAAATCACCTTACAAAAAATGCCAGAAAGTCAGATGGGCTGCTGACTTGCAGTGGACACTCAGACAGCCCGAGAGCACAGCTCGCACCTGAAGCTGACCCAGAGCAGGTGTGCTGAGTATCAAAACGCAAACCCCGCTCAGCTGTGCCCGTATCAGCACCTCCCTCAGCCCCCACACCTCACCTGGCCCCGCTCCAGAGACCGGTTATGTGAAACCAGAGCCTGCACCAAGGCACGCTGAATGTGGAGCTGCGCTGCTGAGTCACTCTGTTTGGGGCTGCCCCCACATTTAAAAACATTTTGGTTATTGATCTAAAGATTCATAACTCACAGGCTCAATATAGCACTGGGTTTAAAAGACTGCTTTGTTCTTGGAAGTGACACATATGGTCTCCTCCGGGCAGCCACCCTCCTCTGCGACACCTGCTTCCTCAGAAGAAACTCCACAAGGAGTTGAAGAGACGCACAAAAATTAAGTAACAGGGGAAGTGGGTTGTGCAGCTATCACTCTATCCATACACCCTTTTCTAGCCTGCTCAGATGTGGCAACATTATCCATTCTGTGGTGCATCACAGAGGATTACCATTATGTCTCTTCTCACTTCCCAGGAGATGAAACTGAGATCTCCAGGACCATAAGGGATCATTCACTATGTGAAACTGTCTAACTGAACAGCTTTAAACCAAAAGAAATCCAATTGGACTCTATAAACCTAAAAGTGTGACCTTGACCTAAAGAAGCATTCTCTAAAGCCACAGAAATAATTAGGGGCCAAACTTCAAGGATCTCATCAAATTCATATATGGAAGCAGCAGCAGCAGCTGCAAGTGACCTTGCTGGTGTTCAGTCATGTTCAGAAAACACAAGAGCGTACTCTTTCATTGTGCTCTAGCATACTTTCCTTGCCTGGAGAAATTCATTCTGAATGTGTGATGTCTCTTTGAATTAACTGGCACGAGTTTTGTAATCAAGCACTGTTGAGCCAACAGGAAGACAAGGACTCATGGTATTTTAGTGTGGAATACACACAAAAAGGCCAAAAAAATTGGCCCAATATGCTGTAAAAGACCACAATAAACGCATTCATTCATACAAAAATTAAGTATATAATCACATGATGAGTAAAGGACTTCATATGATGGTATACAAATTTAAAACACATACAACCCTATTTAAATAAACTGCACACTCTGCTAGATTCCAAAAAAGATGAAGTTACAGTAATTGTCACTTTCAGTTTTATATAATTTTCCAAATAAAAATGTGAGAGTTGCCATTAACTAGTACTGACAATGCACATACAGTACACACATTTGTCAATTTCATTAACCTTCCAAATTAGGTATTCACGGGGAGCTAATGGCAGCATAACACATCATTACAATATTCAATGCAATTTCATGGATATTATGTATAGGGAGAAATTTTAGGCTCTCTTGTTCTTACAGCTGTTAGAAAATATTATACTTTGCAAATATCACATTAGTGATCGGCAAATGCTAAATAGCAGAATCTGAATAGCTTGAATTATGTCCCACTCTCCCGCCTCTCCTCATCAGGAATGGGGGTTGCCTCTATTTGTGTCATATTTGGCCATAAGTAAGAAGTACAAATCATCTGCCTGGACTTTCCACCCCCCTCACCACTGCTATTACAGCCTCCACAGCCCGAATTAGGATCCATGAGGTTTGCTCTTAATTTACCCATTAAATGTCTTGATGACCTTGGGCAAATCACTTAATTTCTTGCATCTGCAACAATATCTTCTTCGCAGGGCACAATGCAGATAAAATCTATTATGGATAATGAAGGACCGAAGTATTGGTAGAAGGCTTAATATCCTCCTCATAACTCATAAGTGAGTTTTACTACAATGGGAAGAGTAGGTCTTCCAGCTGGAAATGAGAGTGGGAAGGCACTGGATATGAGAAGTAGAATGTGGGCAGGTGTGGCAATAAGAAGAAAACAACAGATACTTTGAATTATCTAAATTAAGGTTTATTTGGTGATGAGGTGGGAGAAGGCACTCAGAAGAGAAGCAAAATGAAAGGATCTTAAAAGGAGTATTCTTAGGAAGTTAGAACGTGCAGGAAAGTAACTGTGTGGCACACAAAATAGAGAGATGGGTCATAGGATTGTACACTTCAAAAAAATAACATGTTCTTACCACCAGCAAAGGAATATGAAAGGAAAATATTGTCCTGCAAGGCCAAAAGTGGACATGAATGACAAAAAACAGATTTTTCAGCTCTGATGAACTTGAAACAGTTTTCTTTCCAGACCTCTTTGAATTCTTCAAACCGGTCATATTTGAATAAAGTCAGCAGGACTGAACTGCATGGAAATTGCTC
Source organism: Picathartes gymnocephalus (assembly GCA_013390045.1). Taxonomy (NCBI): domain Eukaryota; kingdom Metazoa; phylum Chordata; class Aves; order Passeriformes; family Picathartidae; genus Picathartes; species Picathartes gymnocephalus. The sequence goes on from WEKY01031537.1 coordinate 32,305, forward strand.
TAGCTTGAGCAGAAAATCATAAATTCTAAGACTTTTGCCTCTTTTGAATTAGAAAGTGTTTAGAAAACAAATAAGGTATAGGAAATTCTCAATATTTTTCCTTCTGATCAGCATTAAAGTGTTTAAAAAATAAAAACCATCAGCAGTCATGTTATGGCGAAATAAACACACAACCATGTGTAATCTAGGAAAACAACAAATTCCCATGCAAGCTATCCCCTACAAAAATGGCCAAGGTTACCCAAAGCAATTTTAATTGAGATTTGCCTTTCTGCTTGATGCTGTTTTTCCTGCAGACCCTACACAGAGCTCAATATAGGACCTGTTTATCTTGTCAAACAGGACTAGAGCTAAATGCCCCTATAGCATTCCTTACCAAAGGAAAGTGGAGCTCTCCGTAGGTGGCAGCATGGTGGGCAGCATTAGCACAGTGCTTCTAGCCCAGTTGGCTATGTTGCATCTTAAAATATCTGAGGTTCTCTATTCATGGAAAATGCTTTGGACGGACCAGCTTCACAACAGCCAGCTCGTGTTAATTTGAATCACTTTGGTTTGCTTTTCTCACTGTTGCTCTCACTGCCAAGGGCTGTCAAAACACATTGTCCTGCTTTCAGAAAAGAGCCACATACTGTGTCATGGAGAGATACAAAACACAGCTGATAAAACTGCACAGAAGAGTTCAGCTGTCTTCCCAGTCTATGTATTTAAATAGCATTCTCCTATAGAAGGGAAGCGGTTTGTACGTTAATTTGTCTTTCTTCCCCTCCATATGGAGCACCTGCTTCACTTAGACACCTCATTTTGCATTTAGATTTTTTCTTTTAGTTCAGTTTTCCATTTTGAAGACTTGAGTACCATGAAAGTTAGCTTTTAGCTTTCTTCCTCTCAGAAGAGTTAAAGTTATCCATCCAATCAGTTCTGAGGGTTTAAAAAATGCTATATTGGCAGACTTTTATTGCTCAGTGCCTCAACTTCCTATTGTAACATATAGAGAAAATATAGAACAAAATGGGTGACTCTGCATCTCCAATAATATATTGAAAAAAACAAAGTAATGTTCCAGCTTCTTCAAATTCTGGCCAGCACAAAACTGTCTGATAACTAGGAAAAAAAAAAATTAAACTAGCAAACTACATAAAAATAGCAAAATAAATAGCAACACTTTTTTCTTATAGTTGGAGATTTACTATAGACAGAAAAAGAGCAATCTTTGACACAGAAGAGAGGGAATATTTTTTAATAAGGTGCAGTGCCAATTTGGCTTGTTATTCCTATGCATAGAGTATCCTGGTGTCCTTTAAAATTAAAAAAAAAAAAAAAAAAAGTTCAAACCGGGCAGAAGTGCCAGCAAATGTTATAAGCCAGTGGATAGTGGGTGGGTGGTGTGAAAACGTTTCATAACTGCTAACAGCAACCCTGTTGTGAACCAAACAGCTGTGCACAGAACACAGGTGTGCTGCACAACAAGGGCTATTCATGCCTTCCCACAGGGCGCTGGCCAGGTTTGCCGAGCCACAGCTGACCACATAAAGCATGGAGGGTGGAAAAGTCTGGGAGTGAAATGTCCACGGAAAGTGTAAACACCGGACACCACACAGGCACACACACACACACACGCACATGTACATTTTTAGCACGCTTTTCTTGCTGCTGTAACTAAAAGAGGTAAGGAAAGCCTACTCTACTGTGGGAAGCAGAGAATATAATGACATAGGAAGTTAATAGGAATGTTATGTGCCTGAAAAAATAGGCAAATAAAACAGAATTGGGATACGGCACAAGCCAAAATATTCATAATTTAACTGAACATGTTGTTCCAATAAATTCTTTCCTCAATGTATCAAAGACATTTGTAATTATAGAAAATGTAGAAGATATTCCAAATAATGCTAGCATAGGGGTTACAGATTCTCTTTCCTTGTACAGAACCTCCAAGAGAGAAGACAAATTTCAGGAAAGTAAAATATTATGGTTAAAAATTAAAACCATTTCCCTTTCATATGCTCTGCAAAAAGTGTTTTTGCAGCTTTTCTTCCACAAATATCAGAGCACTAAAGGAGGGGGGGATGCGGGGAGGGATGGTTGGGTTTTGTTTCCTTTTTTGTTTTAACAGGATTTTTAGGAGATGGTTTAAAAAACAATTCATGTGAAAATGTAATAATAGTCAGGAACCCTTGAATTCTAATTCTGGATATAGAATCCTGCGTTGGGCATTTCACTTGAACACACAAGCAAATATTATGATTGAAAAAGGTAGAATACCTCTGTGTAAAAACAAAGGGCTGCCTGCCCAAGCAGATCTTCTCTGTCTATTGGACCTATTATGAAAAGGTAATTATTTGTTAAAAATACAGTCTCCAGATACAATATTTGTAGCCACATGGTACACATTAAGAACTAATGTTTTCCAATTTTAGGTACAGAAAAGCCACCTTTCATGAAGAAACATGGCAATGAAAATACAGCATGCCTCAACCATGATGCTGACTAATATCTCCACGTTTAAAATTCTCCCCAGCCAGTTCAAGGTGAAATGCCAGACAACACCAGCTTTGACACAGCAAAGCCCTGTCTGATTCTTACCACTACTGATATTCCTGGCTTCATTTCTGCTTTCAACACAGACTACAAGTTATTGAGACTGAAAAGGGTTGATGTGTCAGCTAATAAGGTGACTCTATGATACAAATATATCTATAACAAAGTGAATAAGTGACCCTATAAACATAGAAAATCTTCCAATTCTCCAAGTACCCTTTCGCATGAACACAGTGAAGAGAACCCTAGCTCCTCTGTTGCATGATAGCCTCATTTCAAAGACATTTAAATATTGAACCAAAACTCCAGTTCGTTGCAGATGCAGGGCCCCAGTACAACTGTTAGAGATGTGCAAGAGCAGCATCAGAGACAGTCACACATCTTTGGCTGCCAGCGGCAGAGGCCTAGATGTGTATCTGCCCAACGCTCAGTGTGGCTGTCCCACCCCAGGAGCAGCAGCTGGTGGTCAGCCTCCTGAACCACACATCAGAAAATAGCACACACGAGCCCTGCTGTTTGTGCATTATGGCCACTATCTGGGGTAAACTGAACATCCTCTCTCACCAACTACAAAGGTCTAGAGAAACGCTATTATCGCATTGTTATTTTTGCCTTCTTCTAAGATGGCCCCAGCCGTCACAGGAAAATGGGTCCCAAGATCAACCAAGATCAGCAATTTGCATGTGCTTTTTTGATGCTGCTTGAAAAGCTGGTTAAAAATCCGGTGTTTGACACCATTAAAACATTTGCAACTGAAAAACGGCCTGCAGGTCTTCACTCATCCAGTGAACACAGGCAGCTGTGCTCCAGCAGGACACGCATTTCTCATTAGTCACAATTTTGGCCATAAACCTCAAGAAATGGAGCCATCTCAGGAAACCAGAGAGTAGTTCACACTCTACCTCTATTAAGTCCCTAGCCTCTCTGCCAAGCTGGTGGAAAGTGCCTGAAGTGGCTGATCACCCAGATTTGGGCTGAGATCCCCAATTTATCATCTCTAATCCAAGAAATATTTAACACATTCAACCAGAGTTAGTTCTACTTCTTGTCACTGTTATTCCTACATGAGTCTACTGATTTTGCAGGTATTTAGTCACACTTTCTTGTCTATAAAATATGCTGTAGAAATTTAAGTAGTACTAAGACAAAAATAGTGTAAAGATTGGCTAGCAGCTTGTAATTAGGAACATTTCATTCGTCACAGCTTACTTAGAAGTGATTTACACTTGCCTTAAAATGTTGAGCAAACCTGAAGCACATGCTCGCAAAATTCTAAAATTCCTTTTGGAGATCTCCCCATAACTGACAAATCCAGCTTCTTTCCAAAAGTACCAGAATTTGATGTCTACCAACAGAATTATATCTATCTGTCTTTCAGCACTGCTGTAAGCCAGCATCCTGTATTTGAAGTCACCGAGCAAATTACAGGACTGTTGGATCTACTGTCTCTCAGTAAGTGCTGGTACTATACTGGAACCAACACATTTGGGTTATATATGATGTAAATTGTTACAGTGATAACAACCTTGAGAAAGGTTTTCAAAAACTAGAAGAGCCGAGGTTCTGGACTGTCATATTTGTAAAAAAACTGTTTAAACAATGGCACTGGCTCTCCATTTATTCAATTGCTACAGGTTTACTCTAGCTATGCTTGAGCAAAAGCAAGACCAATTCCAGCCCAAGCAGATCTAACACCTTTAAAAGGAAACCTTTACATTGACATTCTTATATTAAACCTTCCAATCAGTCTTACAGAAACCCTATTTTTATGCTTTTTCATGTGGAAATGAATTACTTGCTGTTCTTTTGTGTGATAATTTAGCTAAACAACAATTATTACTTTGTGTCCTCAGCTGTGGAAAGGACAGAGTTGAGTTACTTCAGTTGATTTCCTTTCCTCTCTCTTTGGAATTATAAATTATATATTTTTGTCTTTATAAGAAGTTTGCAACCAGAAGTAAATCAAACTCATCTGAATATGTACATCACCTAAATATTACTATAGAAATTCAATTTATAACCTCAAACACAGATAAAACTTTGCACTCACATTGTTTCTTCAAAATTGTTGATTTTTTTCAAATCCAGACCAAATTCTGCCCTTCAGTTTCTTAGAGAGATCTGTACATAAATGTGAAGAACAGAAAATGAAAAGAACAACTGCTGTGTAAAGGAGAGATACAGCATGTAAAAAATAAAACCCTTATTCATAAGATCCTTTTATTCAAGAACTGTGTTTCTATAAAATTCTTAGAGCAAGCTTCCAGATAAATTAAATCATGGATTAATATAAATTATACAAGTTATCTTTACAACAATAGATTAGTATACTAATGAGTCACACATATTATCTTCTCATTATTTATTACAGTGGTGAGCCCAGTAGCACTGGCACAGCTAATGCCACTGCAAAAATTCAAAGCCCAGTGAAGCCTTCCATGTACATATCACACTAATCACTTAGAAGCAGATTACCTTCAAATGAGAAAATCAGAAGAAATTGCACCAACTGCAGCAAACAAAAAACCTACTAGTTATTTAAAGAAAATTGCACACAGCAAGGTTGCCAAGATGTTACAGTGTCTCCACCACAGCTGGAGGTGGATGGCTTCTGTAGGCTTGGGCAATTCACATTTTGGATTCTTTTCCCACTGCCCACGTGTTCAATTTTACTCAACAGCAAGCCCTATTTCTCCCTTATTTACCTTCCAAAGCAAAGCCTACATTGGTGGGAATGAACACCAAAGTGACACTTAGAAAAAGCAACATCATTTGAACAGCTGTAGTCAGTCTGTTATTTATCAGAAATTTTAATAAAGGCCAAAGGAAAAAAGCAGCAGTTCAGCAGAGAGCAAGCTGCCCTAGCACAGCTGTTACACAAGATGTGAAAATTTCAAAATGAGAAAGTAAACTTCACTCTATATTCTAGAAAAGAGGGAAGAAATGTTTCTTCCCAATCCTTGGAAATAGCAAATGTAACATTAATGAAATGCAAACGTTCCCCCAGCCCCTGAATACAAAACCTATGATCCAGTTGTGATTCTTTCCTTGTGGAATTACTTTGCCCACACTACCCACAGGGTAAAAAGCCAGGGATGCTGGACAGACCCCCAGCAGCAGTAAACCAGGGCTGCTTCATTGATGTTCATGTTCACTGCTCTCAGGGGCTGCTGGACAGGCACAGAGCTCACAGGCAGACTCTGCCAACAGATCACAACTTGGTGTACAGCAATTTGGGAAAACACACAGGGGTAAACTCTGCCTCCACTAACCAGATTTGTTAAAAGCAGTGCAGAGAAATCTTTTCAAGGGTCCTTTCAACAGTTCTTTTATTGAGGGCAGGAACTAATGCTCATGTGATATTAGTATTGAGAACTCCAAACTGTCCCCACTCTACAGACAGAGACAAACTGATGGAAGCTCTAGTATGAGAGTTTGATTTGGCTACTCTGTCGTGAAGAGGCTCTCACTCCTCAGTGCTGTCATTTAGAGCTAAGATGGCAAATGTACAGAAGAAAGAAAACCCCAAACCTTCCCTTAAATTAAGGTGGTACTTTAAAACACCCTCCTCACAGCAAAAGGCAAGCATAGCCCAGCTTTGCACCAATAGGGCAGGTACTATACAGGCCTGCCCTGTTGGAACCTGGCATACAAAACAGCCTCACATGGAACAGTGCGGTCCTCAAAATACACACCCAACATGTCAGAGAGGTGAGAGAGTGCTCCCCTGCTCACTCACGTGGATGCAGGGCTGAAACTAATGCTTGCAGACTCTGTGGGGGTTGAGCAGTGCATGGAGGGAGACAGAAGCAGAAGGTCCCACCACCTGTGCACTGGTTGTCTTCACAGGGTTCTCTCAGCACCTGTCACCATCTTTCCTCAGAGCTGGTTCCTAAAAATTAGAATAGGCAATTAAAAATTGCCCAAGATAAAACAAACACCTAAAAATCTCTTCAGAGTTACATATCCTGATTTACCAAAGGCAACATCTCAGGCTGACAAAGGATGCTAAGAAGTGGAAAAAGGCCATCTTTATGTCGTGATCTCTGTAAAGAGAGGTTTGGGGTATCAGCATATAGAGGTCAGGTGCCTTACCTAAAGCTGAAAAATCTGCTCTGGGAGGCAGGCATCATATCTCCACTGAAGAGGATGATGGGCATGTCCAAATCTGCCCTATTCCAGTTCTCTGGCAGGCAACAGCCTCAAGAGACAGAGATGGTCAAGATCCATGTCAGGCACATCTACAACTAAGTGATCCTCCAGCAAGAGTGGTGCTGGCCACCCCTGCAGTGGCCAGGGGTCCACATGCCTCCAATGGTACCACAGAGCAACATACTCAGTAATGCAGGAGATAATATGAGATACAAGGGTGGCAGGGCAGGTATTTCATTGTTTAGTTGTACCATTGGCAGTTCTCTTCTTATTGTTAGGTCTGGGGAAATCAGGGAAACAAGGTCTGGCCATCTGGGCATCTACAAGAGCGGCTGTGTTGTACAGACGCCTGTGCCTCATGGGGCTGACACCAAAAACCAGGCACAAAGAAACACAGGCTCTGTATTTCTGAGCAGCACTGATATACTTTGAGTATTTTTCATATAAAACAGAAGGGAAAGGCAGCACACCATGGAAAAACTGTATTTGAGGTATCTAGAAGTCAGATACAGGCTGCATATTAAATCTTAATCTTCTACCATCCTTTGAATGTCTGAACTGCTAGTACAGGGGTATTCTGGGCTAAGCACTATCCATCTCCCTTGTTGGAATAACTTCATTTTGTGCAAACAATAACATATTAACTGGAAAGGGAATCCCAGTTATCATCTTCCACCTACTATGGAGTTCTTCATTATATAAAATCCCTATTTTTCTCCCTGATTCCTAAAGAAAAATTTTCATTCAGGGAAGTGAGAGGCCCATGACAAAAAGGCTCAGGGTCACTTCAGAGAACTACATTTCTTGCCCACCTCTAAGCATTGGGCTGTTTGTTAGTCTGGGATACAGGCCGGGGTAGGTGACCAGAAACTCATCACAGTTAAGGCATCCTGGGGTTACAGCAATCTGACGTTTGCCAATGAAAAACCGTGTAGTCAGAATTATTGCTGACCATCATTCCCCTTGACTCCATTCTACAGCTATTTCCCCTGGTTATTCAGTAAGCAGAAATCTGCTGCCGTGCTCTGAATGCTCTGTGCCTTATATCACACCCCAAAGGTCCAAAGCAATAGGCCAAAGAAATAACATTCTAGCTGTGCTCAGTTATAACACCACAGACAATGAAAAAAACCCTCAATTTTCCAGTTATTAATAGAAAAATGGAAACTTCTGAATTTTTAATAATTCCCTTGCAAGATTTTCCTTTTTAAAACAAATATTCACTTTTCTAGGAATTGCTGACTACTGTGTTTATAAAATGGAGCCCATTTTTGCTGCGTCTAGGGAAGGATAAGGAAAACATGATGCACAAACTAGGAAAACTGTAGAAAAAATATTGGCTGCAAAGTCTGTTCTCCTGAAGACAACCAAGGATAACATTTAACCAGAAACAGGTTTAGACATTCAGCTGTCAGTATTTCCCTTAAGCACTGGAGACTCTCAGTCTGCAGACAAAGTCCTGATTCATACAAATTCATAAGCTGAATAAGTGTATGAATCTACCAAATCTTTTCAGAAAATTTAATGAGAAATGACCATTCAAAAACTGATGTGCATGCAAATTGATATATATATTTATGACATATAATGCATGGCTTCATATGTTTCATTTCACTTTCAAAGTAAAATCTAATTTTTATTAGGAGAGCAGGATTAGTGTATACCTGTTAGCCAGGTGTTTACAGGACTTGCCTGTATGAAACACAATAGGTTAAAACCCATTTATACTACTCACATCCACAGAAGCGTTTCCACACACAACTTCACATGTGTTTCAGCTTTGAAATTTAAAGAACATTAGCTCAGTGTTAACTTAGGACATCAGTGTCTTTATCCGGAATAAGCTGAAACACTTTTTTTTTATTTTTTCTTATCCATCAGCTGTTCACTAGAGATCCAACATGTATTCTCATGTTCACAAGTTATACCAATTGAAATACAAAAGCTCCAAAATGTAATAGGGGAAAACAAAGACCATTAAAATAATTTATAAGACTTTTTTTTTTCAAAAATAATATTAAAATTATTCCTAAGAATTTATGTAACCCTCTCACTCAAACTTAACAGCCTTCAGTGGCACTTGAACAAATGTGTCTTTTGAACAAATTTTGTTTAGCAGAAAATATAGCCTCTGCTAAAATAACTTCTAGGTTTTCTTTTCAAAGGACTCTCCTATTGCTGGTGGGTAACTCTGCCATATATATTTATATAGTACTTCATATGTTTTCTATAGCAGAAAAGCTATGTATGTATTTTTGCTCTCATACAATATACTGACAAAATTCTATGATCCAGTACTACTATTATTTTATAGGATTCAAAAAAGAGGACAAAAAAAAAAGGTTGTCTCTTTTCTGAAATCTAAAACCTGTATTTTAGATAAGGTATAACTGGGGACAATCATCCAAAGAGATGAGGTTACAGCAACACCTTCACAAGCTTTCCAGTTTAGGAAAAGGAAAAACAAATGCCATTTAAATTGATAATAATAGGAGGCACAGGCCTAAGGCAGCAGGAAGATATGTAATGGCTACAGTGGCTCTTGGATCAGAACTAATATTTCTATCTAATTGAAGCTAAAGTTATAGAGCAACTTAGCTCACTCAAACTCAGTGAATATTACATTTTACAAATGCCTGATGAATGCCTTTGAATAAGCAATGCTCTGAATACTTTTAAATGGATAACAATAGCTTTTCCTTGAAGAGCACATTATTGATGTGAAATCCCCCAGCTGTACATTGCTGAAGGCTGGGACTGCACACTGTGGGAGTGCCCTCCTCCTGTACCATCCACCAGCATCTCCTGTCATCCTTTGTCAAAAACAGGACACCACCCTGGGAACATTTGCCTAAAATGGCCTTTGAACCTTCTTATGTACTATACAGAAATTCAGACAGATATCTTTGCAAAAATCTCCCCTCATACTCCCCACTCTCTCACAGTTACAGCATTCACAGTCATCATTCCACAAATTTTATTTTCAAAATTTTTCATTCTAAATCACTGCCAAATTAAAACCAGGCTCATAGGATCATTTATAGCCAAGTGCAACAAGCAAGTGGCTTAAACTTATTTCTTCTGATAACATGGTAGTGCAGGGCTCTCCCTACCTAGCATTTTACTAGAGCATCTTTCAGAAGCATTAGCAGAAGATTACACAGTCCTTCTTGATTATCTCAGACCTTAAATTTATTATGCCCCTATCACACACAGCTATTATAGTAAACTGCAGGTTTGTAATTGCTCTCAGTGGGAGAAGGTTCAAGCCCTTTATTTCTTCCTCAGAAGGATATTGGGCCTGATCCAATTCAGGCCAGACTCATGCTGTTCTCTTCTCTAAAAATCTATTTCCTTTTTTTTTAGATTAATTCAAGCTACAAGATACCATCTTTCTCTCTAACCCTTGACCTTCTAGATAACCTTTCTTTACACCAGAAAATTATGTGTAGGAGAATATAATATTAATTAAAAGGCAGCATACTTTTGATTTACTATCAAATAAAAATATGATAATATCACCCAAGAAAAAAATCTTGACTGTAGTTCATCATGCAGACAGCAAGTAAAATCAAAGTGTAGCTGTGAGCCAGTATTAATAACATAAGCATACTCCCCTCTGATGCAGATGCAGTCACTCAGTTGTGTTATCACTTGAATGCAGGAGTGGGATCCTTGCCCACTCAGAAGCAGTTTCTGTTTGCCCCAGAATCCCCCTGAGGTTCTGCCAACAAGCTGAGAAGGAAAAGAGCAACTCACTCTGGGGGGCCCCTCTATGGCAACCCTGTTGCACAAACAGCTTGAGACACCCACATCTCATCCCTCCACACACCTATGCACACCTGTAATTGTACCCTGGTGAGTTTGTGTCTGGATATTCTCTTAAAGTAAGAGGTGTTGGTCTTTCCCATTAATTGTTCTCTGTGAAAACGCAAACTTTGATGCCCTATTTTTCTAGGCACCTAAGAAATATTGTTCATTATGAATGAATACGTGTAAAAAAAAATGCAGCTCAAAGATTTTGCAGGAGACCAAAATAACTAATAGTGTTTTCAGGGGAAGGTGGTATTTTTATTCCAACTTGATAGTGTTTCCAGGAATTCTGAGTTTAACAGTAGCTCAAAAGGCCAACAGTCCACACGTAAGCTTGGCTGTCACACAATATGAGTCTACAAAACCTACCCCTCCCAAAAGATTTACTCACTGCTCAAGCTTCTTCACTTGACAATCCCCCACAAAAATTGCTTCCAAAGAGAAAAATCAATATAGCTCTTCATCGGACAGAAATATGCTATTAACAGCTTCAGAAAGTGATTAGCATTGAAAAGATTGCTGATTTAGGAAGTAACATTAGTGACAAGTCCTCTAGCATTTAATTTTGTTCATAATCTGCACTACAAAGGCTACTACTCTTCCCAGATTCTCAGTATTGAGTTAAAACAAGAAAAGGACTAAAACAATATTTGCCAATTTCAGCTGCTGGTTTTGTCTTCTGTTTAAATGCTATTCATTTCTCCTTTACTATATTTTCAGCAGAAAACAGTCAACTCTACAAAACTTAGATTTGGGACCGATTATATATTTAGAAATATTTCAAAGCTGAGAGCTTTTAGATTAGGAATTCTCTTTTAATGAAGGATTAGAAAGTAACAACATGGTCATGTACCTATATTTTATAAAGCAATTAACCAAGCTAAGCTGGAAGGTTAATTTTGAAATGCCTAACTTTACTTGGTGAATTGAAATGCTTAACAGTCACAATCCAATTGCATGATATATAGCATTATTGAGCAAAGTTAATATCCTTTGGATGGATGACATAATTAGGAATTTTCATAGCCTAAAATGTTTCATTTTAGTACTAAATTTCCTGTGTTATGTACTTACGTAATGTAGGGTTAATTTCAATACATGCACAAGGTATGGTATGCTTATGTTACTAGAACCTACTGTCAATTTTAATTGAAATTGAACATTTTTTTCTACTTCAGCGTACAAATCAATCATTGCTTTCCCTCAGCCTCTCCAGTCAGCTGCATATTAAAATACCCTTAAGACCCCACATATTGTTACCTCATAAGGCAAGTGCTATAATATTTTGGTTTATACGTATTGGTGACAAACCTGAGTTTTTATATTTAAGAACTTCTACATTAGTAATGCACTGAAATTTGAACAATTTATGTGCTGAACTGTCAGAGATTCCCTGGGAAGGCAAAGCTTAGCAACGATGCTGTGGCATGACACAAGATCCAAACTAAGGATGTTTGTGAAATGGCTTTCATTGAGCTGAAGAGATTTTATGAGACTTCAGCACAGTAAAGCATTATTATGGCAGGACTATTAGGGCAGCTCACTGTTTACCCAGCACAGTCCTACTTCTGGTGTATGCAAAAAAAAGTGTGAAAATAATGACTACTTAGGCTACAAATACAAAATGTATTATCCCCAGAAACGTAAGGACTTTTCACTGTTTCCTATAACAACCTTGTCACACTTTTAAAGAATTGTCATAATAAGGAAACAGTTACAGCATTGATTTACTTAAAACTTTGTTACTGAGAACAGTCCACTTTACAAATTGCCAATTAGTCATGTTCAAGTAGTTGCTACTACAAATTTCCTGGAATAAATAAGTAAAATAACAACTGCTTTGATTTTTTTCATTTTTAATCTACTGGAACTTGACCTTTGGGAAATTGAGATTTTAAAAATGCTCTACATGCTGATTTAAAATATGGAACCTGGAATTTGCCCAATATGATGATATCCTCATAAAAAAGCATGCTGGTCAAATTTGTTAGAATAAAGCATAGACATCCAAGCTTTAAAGACCCATGTGCTGAGAGAGTCTCACATTGACATGGCTTTAAAGGTCACATACATACTGTGCCTCAATTGAACCCCAAGGGATGCTGTGGCTAAGCACACAAGATGTTCAGACACTACAATCAGGTTTAAATGGGCATATGGCAGAAGAAATCTGTTCCCATAGGAGGAGGAAAAGGAGAAGTAATATCACAAGCAAAATTAAGAAAAATCAGGATGACAGCATATTACTAAACTAATAGAAAGGGTGATACAAAAGGGAGGAGGTTGAGTTGCAGAGAGACACTAGAAATTAAGAAGGTAATTCTGGGAGCATGGCAATGCACTCAGTGTTCTTGCTGACCTTCAGCTGAAGGAAAATGTCATTCCTTTTGATTCATTTGGATTTTGGTATATTTCATATTTATCTAATGTTTTCAGTACAAAGCAATCTAATCTCAAAAAAAAAAAAAAGAGCTTGGTTTGAAAGCTTAGTAAATGAGGGAGTTCACATAGGAAAAAGAAGTAAATGAGGGATCACGGAATGATGGTTTTTTCCACCTGTTTAAAGACAAACTGCTTTCATACACTGGCATCTAGACGTCAGAATTCTTCAGACACTACTGCCTGTCTGGCAGGCCTCACTCACAGAGCAGAGGTCAACCTTGATGAAAAGTTTGGACTCAAATCTGTCTATGATACCTTCTCCTTGGGTTTCCTTTCCTTGGGCTAATAAGACAGAAATCAGCCTCGGAAAGAATGAACATTTTGTGAAATAGTTTTTCTTCCTCTGTCTCTGAGCCCAGCTCTAAACATGAAGCTGCAAATGCAGAAAGGCTCATTTGCCTTCCAGAACGCATTTTTTGACAGCACTTAGCTCTGCAATATCAATAAAAATGTAAGGGGCAGGTCTGTGAACACCTCTGTGCTACGGGCACAGGAGTTCAATGCATCATATGCATTTTTCACATAAGAAATTATATCAGGAACACAGATTTTTGTAAAAAACTTTCATTACACCTTTATTATAATGCATATCTTTTAAAATTCATAAAGCATGAAAAAATCACAAGATCTTCCATTTTATAAACTCCTCAGGTCTACAAAGTCCTTTTTCCACCTGCTTGGAACATCATTTTGGGGAAGACTTTTCCACATGAACATATGACAAATGATGCAAAAATCCTCTTCTGACACCTTCTCTATTGTATCCAAAGAAGGCAGGGAGTATTTGGTAGCCCCCATCAGTCTGGGAGCTGGCTGCTGCTGGAGCTGAATACAGAATGGAAGGAAGGCCGTCCAAAAGAGGCACGACCAGGAGACTGAGCAAGAGAGGCAAATACCTCCTGGACCACAGTTCAAGCTCTCACTCAGATATGGACTCCTCCCAAGCACAGTGAAAATGGCAAGTGCCTTTGCAGTGACTGGGAAGGACTGGATTGGGTTCTTTTTTTCCAAGTTTCAATTTTTTGTGGCTCACTTTTTTCCTTTGTTTTCCTTAACAGCACATTCTAACAGTATTTTAATTAAAGTTGTATCTATATACAACTTTGACTGCATCTTAATGAAGGGGGGTTTTTTTGTTGGTAGTTTGGGGTTGGGTTTTGTTGTTTTGCTTTGGGTTTTTTTGGTCTGGTATTTTTCATTTATAGTTAAAATATCTAATTACCAAGGAAACTATAATGAAATCCACTAAATGTGAAACAACAAACAGAAATTCCAATTAGCAGGGGGACTGATAAAAGAATTTACATTTCCAAAGCTGTAGCTAGATACTTTTTCTTATTATGTTACCTGTTATTCATTTCATGCTATCAAAGTTCCTTTGCACAACAGAGAAGCATTTATAAATTCCAGCCATGATTCTTCACCCAGATAAGCAGCATGCGAGCGAAGGAAGGAGTCAGCAGCAACAAAAGAAATCTAGGAAGTTTCAGTGAGAGTTTGTGGTGAGAAAATTATGAGATTTTTGTCCCTTTCTATTTTTCCTACCTAAAAAAATAAATCTAAATCCCATATACCTGTTTAACCCACAGGAGCACACTTAAATCCTTCAGATGTTTTTGCAAATTTTGGCTTTAGAGCCAGTAGAAAATAACCACAGCTCCTAAGACTACTGTAAAATACTTCACCTGCACACAGGAAAAATTGTCAGACATCTGACTAACTGCTGCTTTCATTGATTTTGCTCCCAAGAAGACAAATCATCTACTGCCATGTCACTCCACATCACTCTGCTGAGAAGCTTCACCTCAGTTTTTGTTTGCAGAGTTTTTAATTACCAAGCATGTCTCCCACAAATGAAGGAACTATTATGCACAGAGTAACAGCACTGTCACCATCACTGCATTTAGGCAGACTCTGGAAATGATTAGCCCAACATAATTTCTTACAAGAATGAATTGCAAGCTATCCATAGGGAAAAAAATAAAATAAAATAAAATAAAATAAAATAAAATAAAATAAAATAAAATAAAATAAAATAATAAGTAAAACACACCAAAAAAACCACCAAACCTCTTTTCAATACAGCATTTAACAGAATTTATGTGGGAAACAGCAGTTGTAATGACAATACTTCAGTGTTTTTAAACCCTGTCTCAAAACTCAGATGTATGGCAGATTTTAGCTTTGTCAAACAAAAATTTCAGCTGTTAAAAAATCAGAGAGATTGAGGTATTTTTCATGTTTCACCTTTCAATGCTAATAGTCTGTGGAAAAGAAAAGGTATACTTTTCTAAACTTTTACAAAAAATCCAAAACAGGATTCTGGAGGACTCCTGATTTTCATTGAGCTGTTTTTGTGGAAAACTCATTTCTTCTTCTCTCTCCATCCCTTTTTTGGTCCCTCCTCCTCTGGAGGGACTCTGGCTGGAGCAGTGGCAGCCAGGAGACCGCCCCTGCTAACAGCAGCAGTGAAGTTCAAGCCAGGGTCAAGCTCCACAAGCCAGCGCTGTTGCTTGACACTGGGGTGGTTGGAAGTGCGGACGGTGGCACAAGGAGCCAAACTCACCCTTTGTCTCAGGAAAACCGAAAACATTCTCTGAAATAATCACATCTGGCCAGGGTATAGGTAGCCCAGCATCCTTATACTAAGAGGCCTCTTTGTGGAATCTCAGACACACAGGTGGAAGGGCTGCAGAGAGAAAAGGTCATTGAGCCAGAAACAAGAAGCAGTGCCTAGATACCCTTGACCAAGTCCTGGGAACCAGGAACTTGACAAATATTGTGAAAGTCAGCTACAGTTACCAATAACAATATGCATCACCAGCTCTGAAGACACCATCAAAGAAAAACATGGAGCTGATTTTATCCTTTTCCTCAGTCCTCTTTGAATCTTAATTTCAATATCTGCTTCATCTTTTTGTATTTCATTGTTTTGCCTCCTTTGTATTTTCTGCTATGT
This sequence comes from Picathartes gymnocephalus, assembly GCA_013390045.1. Taxonomy (NCBI): domain Eukaryota; kingdom Metazoa; phylum Chordata; class Aves; order Passeriformes; family Picathartidae; genus Picathartes; species Picathartes gymnocephalus. The sequence goes on from WEKY01031537.1 coordinate 48,209, forward strand.
ACTGGTAGAAAGATGTTCTGCTCCCCAGAGCTGCCTGTAATTCAGTGGTGTGGGAACTAATTCATGTAGCCACATGCAATTTGTATAGCACCTTGGGACCCTTTTGGAAGAAACTATAGAACAGTCAGATCATTTGCATTATAAAGGTTCTGGTGGCTGTTTCTTGGATTAGACACTTTAGGTTTGTATAATGTTTCTATATCAGAAGAAACAGGAGCCCAATTGGAGAAAAAAAGTCTTTTCCCTGAAGTCAGATATATATTCCATATATTAAGTATTCTATATTCATTAGGATTCTGATTTTCATTTTGACTTCCAAAATACACTTCTTTTCCAGATTCTCTTTCATTGTTTCAAAACAAACCTTTTGAACATTTAAATTAAGGTGTTGCTTTTTCAGTTTAACATAAACATTGCTCTTTCCCAGCCGTAAGCCCAACCACAGAGGCAATTCCAAGCACCCAGCTTCCCAGAACATTAGATGAAATATCACAGTCACTCTCTTTGATGGGAGAGTCTTCCTCTCACAGCAGGGAGCATTCATCAGTGCTTCCTACAAACTAGTATCCAGGAAGGGCCAATAAGATTGTTTTGAGGCAAAATGTTGTATTGCCTGTTCCTACAGAAAAAGCATCTGAAGAAAAAGGGGGCTGAGATAAATGGAAATATCTGAATGAAGGAAACATCATAAGTAACAGAGGGTTTAATATAAAAAAGACTGTAAAGAATAGTTTCTAAATCCTCTGCCCTAGGTGTATTACTGATAAAAAATAAGACTAGCTTCATTGACTTCAAACCCCAATTTATGTGAGATGAGAATCTGCCTGACTTAATCTTACCCCTTACCTTTTTAAACAATGAAATTACAGTCTCTGTAGCCTTACCTTCAGCAACAGGTAAGCAGAATAGATTCTGCACCAATAATAAGAACCCATACTTTTTATATAGCTTTTAGCTTCTCTCAATAGTTTAAAAATGCACCACAGAGTGTTTTTTACCTATATTGTATCACCAACTACTTCCCTGTACACCAGGTTTTTCCAGACTTTGTTGGAATTACTCCAGATACATTCAAATGACTGTACAGTAACTCAGTATCCCTCTGACCAAATTTATATGTGTGTGCCATACGGTCCTGTGCCAGAACAACACTAAACTGTCACATTTTCATGCCATTTCATATAAACAGACCCTTTTCCTTTTTTAACTAACATTTTATAGTGAAGAAGCTGTTCATTCAGATGATACTTCTGAGTGGGGGACACAGAGAGATCACACTTTAACAGGTACAAAAAGAGCATCCTGTTTAAAGGGATTCTGAAGAAGTCCTGCAGTTTATATATTTGCAGTGTTAGGATTGACTGGATCTGCTTCTTCATTGCATGACACTCTAAATATGCTGCACTTTCTCCCACTTGGAAATGGACCAAAAGCCCACTGCAGTTACCACAAATCTTTGGGTCAGGACCTAATTTCATAAGAAATAGCCTGTCTGCAGTAGGGCTTACTGCTGGTGCAAGCAGCTATTCAGTGTGGGTATGAATGTCACAGTCTGGTCCTGAGAATTTTGTTAAGAATTCTTCCATAACTTATTGTGCATGCTCTAAAAGTTTGAGCAAAACCTATAAAAAAAGATGATGCTACAGCAAACTACCCTAAGGAAAAACCCCAATAGAGATTGTGACAATGTTATCAAATAAAACAAGATAGACATCTGTTATTTAAGTTATTACAAAGCATTTGGTGTCATACTCAATAAATAATATTCCAGGAAATTTAAATGTAATCCTGATGGACACTTAGCAAAAATAATTTTAAAATGAATAGCATATGTGGAGCATATCTGATGGTTTTCCACTGTAAAAAATGAAAGAGAGCTATTTGTGCCAGAAATTGACACTCTTCCAGTTATCACTGCGCTCCAGTACAGTATACTGTGTGCATAAAATACCCTCCCAGTTTAATGTGCACCAGAAGTGTAGGGGGCTGGGGAGTGAAAAGGAAGGAAAAAAACCCACCACTGCTGTAGTTAGGAATTCCAGGCTGCTGATTATTAAAGTGCCCTTCGTTCACCTGCTACATCCAAATCAACAGTGCGGTGATTGGCGCTCGCTCTCGTAAGCGGGTATTGTGTGAGCAGTGGGCAGCTGGAACCCTCTGAGAATCTTCACTTGTCAGAGATGAATCAATCATCTCCAAAGATGTCAGCATCTGCCCAAACCATTTTATATTAGAATAAATGGCAGATGGTGGTGTTTTTATATTTAATCAGTTCCACCAAATGCAGTTTCATCTCTTATAAAACTAAACCATCTGCAGTGTGTAGGTGTACAAATCTAGCTAAATGCCCACTGCAGAGCCTTTCCTCTTAAAGGTAAACTGTACATGTTTAATATTTGTGGATGCTAAGTTCCCTAAATTTCAAGAGCTTTAACAAACCACACTGGTTTTATAAACACTTTTATATTTCAAATATTTAGTATGAATAGTCCATGCCTAACTCTTGCTTTTGAATCTTATTATGTAAACTGATCATACTTGACAGTATTAAAATACTTTTTATGCAAGCTCATTCCTTCTTCTTTCTATATAACTTCAGGCCCAGCTTTGTAAAGCAGGGCACAGAAAGAGGTTTAGTGACTTGTCCAGGAGAGAAGACCTCAACAGTGGCATAACTCAGAAAATAAAAGGTCTCATCTGGCAGAATCACACCTGAAAGTCTTGACCACAGTGAGGCTTTCTCTTGATTTTAGCCTGGCTTTTAATTCTATCTCCTATAATAGCCTTATAGACAAACTGATCAAGCACAGACTAGACTAAATGGACAGTGAGGTGGACTTAGAACTGGCAGAACTGTTGGGATCAAAGGGCTCTGATCAGCAGCACAAAATCCAGCTGGAAACCAGCCGTTAGTGGAATATTATGGCTTTGCTATCTGGACCTGTACTGTTTAATTTCTTCACTGAGGACCCAGATGATGGGGTCACGGTGCACCCACAGCAAATTTGCAACCAATGGGAGTGGTTGATGAACCAGATATTTGTGTTGCCATCCAGAGGGACCTCAACAGGCTTGAGAAACGGGCCAACAAGAAAGTCATGATGTTCAACAAAGGTAAATGCCAAGTCCTGCCGTTGAGGAAGAACAACCTCATGTGCCAAAAGGACATGGGGGCTGACCAGACTGAAAGTAGATTGGCAGAAAAACATCTGGCTGAGGACACAAAATTGAACACACACCAGCCATGCACCCTTGCATCAAAGAAGGTGAACAACTTCTTGGGTTGCATCAGGAAGAGTTTTGCCACCAGGTGAAGAGAGATGATCCTTCTCTGTTCAATACTGGTGAAAAATATCTGACATGCTGGGTCTAGTCCGGGGCTCCCCAGTTCAAGAGGAAGAGACATACTGGTCCACAACTGGCAAAGAGTCACAAAGATGGTGAAGTAATTGGAGCCCAGTGCAGAAACTACTGTTCTTTGACTTTTTTCTTATTTTGTCCCAGTTTTTCCCTTTGTGGCTTTGCTGACAGTAGCATGGAAACACGAGCAAATTTCATACAATTTCTCCAACTGAACCAGAGTGAAGCCTGACCAACAACAGGCTGGACACCTGATTTCAGACATATTTCATGGGATTTGACGGGGCAAGAGGGGAAGTAATAAAGCAGTAACACATCATAGCACTGTCTTCAGTCTTTGAGCTTTTTTCCATTTTATTCAGTCAGCACAGATGCTGGTGTGCAAAAACCAGCACAAATCAGAACAACTGACATATACTGGACCCTGCTCAGATGAAAATTAACAGTGAAATCACTTGGAGATCTAGAAGTTCCCAAACTTTCATGAAAAAAATAGCTAAATTCTCAATCAGAAAAAAATACAATCCAACAACAGAAAATATTAAAGATCTAGCTATCTAGTAACTCTACAATTTTGGAAAGTGATCTAAAAATAAAAGCTTGCCATAAGTTTAGAAAAAAGATACTTTGCTGTGCCATAAACTTGCAGTACAAGATATAACATTCCTTAGCACCGTGGCAGTAAACATGGCATGCATTATTAAACTACCCTTACTTTTCAATCCAAGAGTGGCTGTGCACTGGGGAACGGCTACAAGACTACAAGAAATCAACTGGTGTGGGAAGCACTTTGCAACCTTTCTACTTTTTCTAAAAAAATGAAGATGTTAAAAAATGAAATGAGACTGAAATATCCTTGAGAAGGTACTTCCCAGGGAGCCCCTAGAAATGTAGGCAGAGAAGGTATAAGTGACATCTGCCAAGTGAGAACAAGCCAATGGCTTGGATGGAAATTTGCTGCCCACATAGGCATCAGCAGGATGGGGACAAGATATGCCAAGTACACCTTGAAGAGGAAAGAAAGATCTCAGAATGGTTTATACACCCTGTATAAGGGGAAGAAGAGCAGAAAGTGGTTTGTGTTTAAATGGTAGTTCCTTCCCAGTGTTTTATCTGAGGCAGAGCCCTTTACTCAGGGTCATCTCCTATTCTGCTAGTCCACAGGGAGTAAGCAGACAGGTGCCCCAGCTGGGAAGTAGGGCATCCATCTAGGTTAACACAGTGGTTTCCACTTATAGCGATTCATGGAAAGCTTTTCTTCAGTTTCAGCCCAAGTGCATTCACAAACAGTCCGCTCTGGTTTCAGTTTGAGTTCTTCTGTCAAATACAGCTCATTTGAAACCAAGTGACTCCTGAAACTGCTGTTTACTGCATGAAAATGAAAACTATCCTTATGCTGTATTGTTTAAGACTTCTGGGTTTTTAGTAACTTGAGAGCTCAATACTCAAAACTCAGAGGTTTCTTTCTGACTTACTAATTTAGTTTGGGCCTTGTGGTCCCCCTAGGTCAGTCTTTTTTCCAAAAGCTTCATATCTGTCTCTGAGGAGTTATTCAGGACATCTCTACACACTGTACAAAAGCCTAACTTCAGTGCAGGCATCACTTGTACTTTGCTGTCCATCTGTCTTCACCATACCTTGGTTCATTACAGTTTGTATTAATAAGCAGGGAAGTGGGGCCAAAAAAATCTATCATTGAAAAAGTCTCTTGTGAGGGTTATTGTCTGGGCACAAGGGCAGGGCACTGAGAACACTCAAATCTAGGAAACAGCAGAATGTCTGTACTGGCTGTCAGAGTTAGAGCCTGGGAATTTTCCTACAGGCAGAAAAATGAAATGAAGCATTGATACAGTCCTACAGAAGCACATACTTTGCCTTGATAAAATCTCACAGATTAAGAAGCTGGGAAGGGCAAGCTGAGTAAGAAAGAAATCAAGACAAAGAAATGGAGAAGGCAGCAGGCCAAGTAAGGAAGTAGGAACCAAATGACACCAAGCCCATGAAGAGCTGTTCTCCACAGGAAGGCCTGGACACAGACAGCTCCTGAAAGCAGCAGGGAAACAGAGGAAAGAAAAAGCAAGGAGCATATATATTCTTCATTTTAGGAATATATACATACACAGTTTGGTGCATAAATACACATTTTGGTGTTCACAAACATGCATCTACACTTATATATCCTTACATGCACGAGTGCGTGTCTTATTTCTTATGCTATTTCCAAAAAAAGTGACTGCTGTGCAAAGAGTGCTTGTCTGTTTGCAATCAGCTGTCACATGCCCAAAGAATAAATTGTAAACTGACTTTTCCAGTAGGACCAACATTCTCAGCAAAGATGAGCTGCTGCTAGTCAGGAGCTTGGTGGGGAGGCCAAAGGGGCTAATACAGCTGTGAAAGCATAACAGGCTGCCAGACTGTTTATTGGAAACTGCCAGGGAAGCCAAAAGAAGAGACTATGTTTCAAACCACCCAGTCAAAATGGAGCTTGGGAATTCACCCCAAGTCTGAAAGCTGAGTTTAGCACCAGCTCAGAGGTGCCCCACCAATGCTGTGACACATTTTAAATAAGAGCTTGGTATTTGTATACAATTCTTACTTGATTCGTTCTAAGCCACTGACAAATCATCATTCCAAAGAGAAAGTCTCTGCAACATTAATTTAATCAAAACTGTTATTCAAAATTTCCAAACAGATATTTCTCCCAGAATCACACAAATGCATAAACACTTTATCTACAATATCTACGTGTTTCAGCAGCAAGGGACTGCTCTAATTAGTCTAGCTGCAGATCATGCCACAAAGTACTGGTCTAAGACCCTCTTCTCACATCACTGATATTAAGATACATTCAGAGTTTTTTATTATGGTCTACAGGGATCCCGGACACAGCTTTCAAATGCTACAAGAATAGTACTGATCTTAGACCACCCAACATGCATAAATATATAGCACCCATGGCAAACCAAAAGGAACTATTTCATTACTCAGAATCCTGGATGAGGAAAGCACAAAAGGTATGGTAGATGAGCAAAGAATTATTGATACAAGAGCAGTAGGGTTTTCTGGGGAAAAATTGCACTAGGTTTAGAAAATATACAGGAGAAAGCATACAGGTATAGGCAGGGGACAGTTATGAAGCTGCTGAACTAGTACAGGAAGGCGACCTGGCAGTGTGGGCAACATCTGTAAGGCCCTGAAGATGGGGTTGAGAAGATTTCATGTGCTAAACAGGAAGACAATGAGTGACACAGAAGGAAAACAAAACTACTACTGGATCACTTCATCTACTGTCATGTCAAGTCTCAACACAATTCACAGCTTACAGATTTAGCAGTTAACACACTCCTCACTGCAAATTCACAACTGAGCCAACTGTACAGAAGTTTTCAATTTGACTGCACCAAGAATGCCATTTTGTTCACAGCACGGAGAGATGTGCAAGAAGAGGGCTCTCGTTTTCTGTCGCTGTCATTCTACAACGTTCAGCACACTGATGGTGGCATCCTGACTGAAATGCTCGTGCTCTGTGGAACTCTGTGAGGGACCCAGACAGAGAAACAACGACACGGTTACACTCTCCAGATAACAGAGACCAATTGTGTCGTGGTCATCAACAGTTTGCCACTGGGGAGAGGAAAAGGGACTGTGCCAATTTCTTTGTTCCAACAATATTTCTTCCCAGCCTATTTATAATACAATTTTAACAGGCATAGTGGACACATCATTTGGCTGCCCAACTTGGGAACACAACTAACAATGAAGGAGAAGGAGGAACTGAAGAAGTAATGGAAATCATAAAACATATGCTGCATCATCTTAAGCAGTCTCTTTTGTAATTCAGAGCAGCAAATAGGGGTAGAAAGGGTGAATTTGGGGGCTCAGAGTATTAATCTGGAGTTAGTCTCACCCACCAAATGCAAATAAATTCCTCTTGGAGAAGTGGAGCTGTTCTGCATTTATACCAAAAATAAATGTGAGCAGAGCCTCATCCAACATGATAACTACTTCTTCTGCTGATTTCTTTTAGCTTGTTTCTTTCTCACCCCACAAAACACTGTGTAATGGGCAAATGAACATGGAGTTCTCCTGCAATAAAGTGGATGAGTGAACAGAGGGAAATAAATTTCTTTATGATGGGTCCTAGTATGAATAAAACCAGAATGCCTAATGAGTGCTGGGATTATGAAGTTTGAGGACAGTCTATTATTAATTTTGTTAAACTAAAACAACATTCTTGACTTCAAAATGTTTATTCCAAATTTTGCACAGATAAATACTGTGAATGGAATATATAGAGTCTATGAAGTTGTGGAGCAGGTTATGGAAATTAGAGGGATTTCTGCTTCTTCTGATACTTAGAAGTAAACTGGATCAATCTCCAATTGCACAATACATAAGGAAAAAGATCTAGTATTACTAACATGGGATACGACAGAAGAATTAATAAGAAGTTTCTCTATGAAATTTAAAAAAAAAATCTTACCAGCATTGGAACTAAAGACAGAGAAATTAAATTTTACAAGGACTTTTTAAACAAATCATATAAAAATAGCAAAACATGGTCTTTCCCATAGTATGAGAGTGACCAGCAGGACAGTTATGTGGAAGATATTCTCTAGCTCAGAGTTTAATTAGAAATTAAAATGTCATACACAATAATTAGAACGGGTGTTCTTAAACTTTTTTTTAAACACTTCCCTTTGAAGCAATAGTTTGCTTACCTTGGCTTATAGTCTTCAAACCTATTAAACTAAAAATTTATATACATAATTATGAACAAATCCAGACTCCCACTCTAAAACCCTACTTCCAGCAACTTATAAGATGGACTGTCCAGTGGGATTCTCCATGTCTCTCACAGTCCCCATCAGACAGCCTGCTTTAAACCTTATAAATCAATGGACTACGATAATAATTTATCAGAGGTACATTAAAGACAGAAATTAGCACCTTCATTAATGCCTAAGCAGAGGTTTGAAAGAATCATCCCATTGCCACACAGTGTTGTCCTCTGGCAAATCTGAAGATAGGCACCAGGCCAGAAAGTGCTCTTATCTGGTGCATTATTACACTGCTGTAAAAGAGTACTATTCAACTAATGAACTTCTTTTGTAAGAGAACACCTCACATACCAATGCTAAAGAAAAGTGTACAAATGCTTAAAAATTCAGAGCCATCTGCAGATGTCAGGATGGAGCATTTGAGTCACGTCAGCAAGTTACTAATTCTGTGACATTCTTCACAGTGCAGATTTTTGAGAGCAGATAAGGATGACCAGGTTCTCCAGTTTACTCCTGGCTGGGAGCTAGTGATGACTCTGGTCTGCAGGTGTCAGGGGAGGTAGCAAGATACTGCTGCTGTCAGTGGCGCATTGAAGTGAAATGAGGTCCTGTGTTCAGCCTGCAAACAACTTTCTGGAGCAGACTTTGCAGAACTCCACTAGCAGCAGAGCTGAAGATGGCATTTATCTTGAATTAGGGTCCAGTAACAGGGCACCCTCCAAAGTACTGATTCAGGTCTAAATTTCTAACAGGGAATAAAAGAAAGACTTTATCTCTGATACTTCTGATCCCTCTAGTCTGATTCTATGTCTTCATCACATCCTACAGGGTAATATAAGAAAGAGAGTGAAGCATATCAACACATATGTGTGCCTTTATTTGTTCACTTATTTTATATTTTTACAAACACAGGATCTTGGAAAAAATGGCTTTAAAAAGGGAGTGTCTGTCTGTAGGCATATGGACCCTGAGGGCTGCAAATAACAGCACATTTTCTGAATTACAAATTTTTCATTTAATTTTGAAACTGAAATGTCAGTCTTCAAAAAATTTTCTTTTAATATCCAAATGTTTTTAAAAAAATATTTCTGCTTAATTTATGCTACTCACATGTTTAGCTTTTATTTCAAAAGGGATCCTAAAACATCCTGCTAACTGTTCACCAGTAGCCGTGGTTTCCAGTGACACCTCTTATGCCAGTTCCCTCCTGAGTAAGAAAGGAGAAATCTCACACTGTGAACCAAACTTTCATGACTAATTTTCCCATTCAGAGGCTTAAAGTCGAAACACAGTTTTGCAATGTATGTAAACCCACATTTAATCTTAAACTCCATTCCCACAGCATGTATTTAAAGTTTATAATTTTGCTGAATGGTGATTGCCATAAGTACATCTTAAGCGCTCTGTTGAATCAAGTCACAAATGCTGATTAAGTTGGAAAACTAATTTGTATCACAAGGAACTTGAATACAATCTTTAAAGGCATCTACTTTTTAAGGTCAGATTGTAAACTCTGATATACACTTTATATCTGTAACATCACGGAAAATGTATAAACACATCTGCCAAACTGGGATGCACATCTGTGGCCACTCCTAGTTACCAGACAAGCTATCAGAGTCACATCACATATGCATGTACATTTTCTGGCTCCCTTCAGTACATGACCTACTTCAGCTTCCTATGTGGAAGAGTATGGTTTAAGAAGCAAAGGTCATGAATCGCCCTCTTTATACTACACACCCTGCCCGCAGACTGCAGGTGTATCTGTGTAAGCTCCTCTGGAACATTCCGTGCTTACAGCCATTGCAGCAGGCATTTTGAAATAGGTTGTGCAAGCCAACACCTACCAGAAATTAAAACCACAACATTAGAATAAATTCTAAATGTCCAGGACGTTCCCTTTGTCAGCTACAGAACACAAAAAACTCTCCTGTGATTTTACCTCAGTGCCATACCCATCAGCTTAATGAGATTATACAGCAAGCAAAACACATCAAGGCTGGACTCATGATTTGTAGGGAGGCATTCAACGTGTCAGCCCCCACAAAAGGAAAAGGTATTCATCAGCTTTGCAGGAGACCTTTGTATGTATCACAGTGCCTCCTACATCACTGAACAAGTCTCTCCTATCACCTACCACATGTATGTAAAATATACACTGCCTCCCGTCCTCCAAGCACAATTTGAGGAGCAAAATTAACTTGCCTTCTGTCAACTCCAACTGGGCAATGAAACCTCTTATTACCTCACTCCTCGCTTGGCCTCCTCAGAGAGCAGTGTTCAGATTTCTTTTCTCTGTGGTACTACATCAGTCACCATTACCAGCCTTCAACCTTTGCTAGATCTATTACACATCATTGTGTTAATATGTCCACAAAAATTACTTTCCATCCCTGGTCAAAATTCAATGCATATGAAGAAGTCCTATAAAATGAATAGAGCCATCAGACATCACATCATTCTGAAACAACCTCAAAAAAACAAGTTGGCTTTTTAGAGGAGACAATAGGCTTGGAACTTGGTAATTACCAGCTATTCCTGATGACTCTACATAGGAAAAGCCACAACCTCCCCTGTTCACGGAGGCTGTAGATGTAAACCCTTCATTATCACTTCTGCTATATAAATGTTCTTTTGCTTTTTCATGTATATAACCTTCATAAAGGTAAAGAAACTCAATGTGTAAACCAGCTTTAATTATGTATTTTCCTGAGTGTTGCAACAAGGTCCCTTGAGTGACTTACTTGTCTAAAAGGCAGAAAAGTCTGCAAAAATGGGTTTTAAAACACTACTTCTGACCTACAGAACTATTTGTCTCACAGGGCACAATAGACAAAGAAAGGAGACAGAGTGTTTGGCTCACAAAAACAAAAGAAAAAAGAAACAAAACAAAGCAAAAAAACCACTAAACATAGAAAGAGTTTTCAGGAATCCAGTCATGAAGCAAATTTTTGTAAAGATTACAGATGGCATTGCAACCTGAGAGGACTACATAACTGGGCCAGACCCCTTTCAAGGCTGTGTATCCAAATTGACTCTAGTGTTCAGGACAATGTAAGATTTGTAAAACACAAAGCCACCTTTGCTCCTCTCCCACATAATGTGCTTTTTGTGGTGCATTAGATTTTACATGTAAAATGACTATACTTTAAGGACACTTAAGCACTTTAATCATCAGAAAACAGAAGGCCAAATACCTTTAAAAGTCTGGCCCATTATCAATGGGAAAGAAATTGGTAAAAGCAATTTTAGTCACTTGTTTCTTTTCTCTGTTCATTATCAATGCATCTTTTTCATATATTGGCCTAATTTAGACTGCAATGTCTACTGAACAGGGAATATGTTTTTACGTTTATAGAGTGTCCCATAAAGTTGTGGCACTAGATGTGTTTTTATAATAATAAGTAAGGAAAAAAAATCAATTCTTTCAGTGAAATGATACTTTCCTCTCTCCAGTAATTGATATTAATGCCTCCAGCAACAGCTGATGTTGCCTTTATCAACACCAGAACCTCCGAAAAATCCTGGAAATTGTGCACATGTGTTTCCTTAGTGTGTGCAGTTTGGACTCTTGGAAAGTAATAAAGCAGTTCAATGCAAGATGCCTCTTGACTCCTTGCTTACATAAAGGCACTCTGCTTATCAGAGCAACTTCTTACATTCACATGGCTAAATCATCAGTGAATCTCATGAGGTTTAACAAGAGCAAGTGCAAGGTGCTGCACCTGGGTCAGGGCAACCCCCGGTATCAACACAGGCTGGGGATGAACAGATCCAGAGCAGCCCTGCTGAGAAGGACTTGGGGGTGCTGTGGGTGAGAGGCTGGACATGACCCAGCCATGTGCCCCTGCAGCCCAGAAAGCCAAATGTGCCCTGGGCTGCATCCAAAGCAGCGTGGGCAGCAGGTGAGGGAGGGGATTGTGCCCCTCTGCTCTGCCCTGGTGAGACCCCACCTGCAGTGCTGCATCCAGCCCTGGGGTCCCAGCACAGGAAGGACATGGAGCTGTTGGAGCTGGTCCAGAGGAGGCCACCAAGATGACTAGAGGAATGGAGCACCTCTGCTATGAGGAAAGGCTTTAAGAAATGGGTTTGTTCAGCCTGGAAAAGACAAGGGCTAGGGATGACCTAATTGTGACATTACAGTAGCTGAAGAGAGACTACAAGAAAAATAGAGAGGGACTTTTTAAAAGGACATGTAGTGACAGAACAAGAGGGAATGCCTTCAAACTGATTAAAAAAATAGGTTTAGATTAGATTGAGGCAGGGATTCTTTACTGTGAGGTTGGTTGAGGTACTGTAACAGGTTGCCTAGGGAAGTTGTGGATGCCTCATTCTTGGAAGCATTTCAAGTCAGGTCAGACGGGGCTCTGAGCAACATGGTCAATTAAAAGGTGTCCCTGCCCATGGCATGCAGGTTGGAACTGGATGATCTTTAAGGTCCCCTCCAACCCAGGCCATTCTACAATTCCACGATAAGGCCATCACATCATATAATCAGGATATGCATAAGTGCAACACATGCAGCTTCTGTTTCACTATACATTTTTTTGAAAACTTATATAACTTCTGTACCTACGTTTATGTAGGCCTTTCATTCTCTCAGCTTTTTAAAGTGCTTCTCTGGCCCACATTGCACGATACACAGTGTGGTTTTATGCATATAGCATAGGCTATGCATAAAAATGCATGCATGTAAAATAAATGCAAAATATGCAGCCAAGATAAACTCTGGCAGATCCAGAAAGCAGAGCAGAAAAAATCACTTTGCTCATTACCTTTAAAATCTCTTCCATTTGATAATTATATAACCAATAGAGGGAGAAAAGCACTTTTCCTTGCCAGACGTGCATTTTCCTGTAATTGAGCAGAACTTTGCAGGATGCCTACTCTCTATTAGAATCCTTAAGAATTAATTGTTTTATTCACCCATTTCCATAGGACACGGCCACTAAATAATGAGACCCATCAACCTTTAGAATTAAGGAAAAATACGGATAACATAGAAACAGGCAGGGCTTTTGGTGGCATAAAAGGATACCTCTAGCTAGTTAACAGGAACAGCCAATATATTCCTGATCCTAAGTGCAATAATTTTAACAGCTGGTCTCACAGAATAGATCCCGTGATTAATACATTTGAAACAAACCTGAGTTGCTAGATTAGGGCACTCTGTTCAGCAGTGGGAGCATTCGTTAAATTGTGCATCAGATACCCATTGTCTGAGCGTGGTCCTGATAGTTACATTGTAAAGCTGATTCTCTAATATTCTTGGGATGCAATGTACTGCACTTTTTTCATCATTTCCTCTACATGTAAACTGATCTCCTGCGTTGAAGCAGTACTATTTAAAACAAAAGAGTTTGATTTATAGCCAGTCCCCAGCCTCATAAATCACACCTGCAGTGTGGTGCTCTGAGCTCCCTGTGTTCTGCCAGCATTTACGTTTTATAAATGATTTGGGTTTACCTCCCATTGTGATGGAGACTAATACAATTGCATTCTACTCTCCCAGCATTCACTCTTGCTGTTGCTCATTATTCCCACTGGGAATTCAGACCTAGTTTTTGCAAGCATGTCAGGGGGGAGGGGAGGGGAGGTGGTGTGGGGTTTTTTGGTTGGTTTTTGGTTTTTTTTAATTAAAGAATGTTGAATTAAAAATTTATGTTTGCATTCTGTAGTTTTTTCTATCACTAGACATACTATGCAGTGGATTTTTTCCTCCCGATTGACTTTACTTATATTTAGGCTCTCATTTGCTAAACTAATGATTTGGAACTTAAGCAGGACAGCAGCTTGAAATGTTCAATATGCAGAGTATTTGACCTTCAGACTAACCCAGGTACACATCAGCCTTTTTAAAAACTGCATAAGGAGCTCAAATGAATATTTAAAAATAAATAAAGAATGAAAGAATAATGACTTGAGTTCCCCGAAAGACTAAGTGCAAAGATTTTATTTTTAACTCTCAGAATCTACTGAAATGCCAAAAAGATGCTTATATAATATTTTGCAATTATGTTTGAAGCTCTCAACCATATAACAGTTCTAGTTGGTTAAGCACAATGCAGACACTTGGAGATAACAAGACTTGCTCCTTAGAGCTAACAGCCTTCAGTCTTGACACAAGGAATTATTCCTAAGTCATAGCACCCTGTAAGTGAGATTGATGGGATTTGTGCACATGCCTTTATTTCCTCTGTATCAAAACAATCAATGGTTCAATTTGTTCAATTAATGACTATCATCACTGCCTCTTTTTTTTGTTAAATACTGCTACTACTATACCTATAACGAACAGAGAACCAATTGTAACTTGAGATTGGTAAAAGCCACAAATCTAAGTTACACTTCTGTCACAAATACTCAATACAACTACAATTCTGTTTTGCAGCCCAGTCTTCTGAGCATTTCAATTGCGGCCTGTTATTTGATGAGTTGAAAAATTTAGACTTGAGATTTGAGAGGCTGCAGTGCATGTCAATGCATGCTGAGATCAAGCTCAGACCTAAATAATTGCAAAAATATTTCTAAAGTTAATAGTAGTTATTCAGAAAAGCTACTCCCTTTCCAAAATAATCTAGAGGTGGACTGGAATATGTAGACCTGTTCCAGTTCAATGAAGGATTAAACTAAACACTACTATTTTCAAAGTAGATTAAGTGAAACCAGGAGACATTATGATTCCTGAATTAGAACTGTCCACACATGCACTTATGCAGGAAGAGCTTTTGTGCTTTAAACGCAAACCTTACTTTCATCCAAATTAACTTTCAAATGAAAGCAGCAAGCCTTGTATTATGTCTGAAAATTCATATAAAATACTTGTAGGAAAAGTAGGATACTGAAGTTCATAGTGTGGGCATAATCAGTCGTAACAATCCTTGCTAGGTAACAACTAGCCTAATTTTTAGAACCTTTTTCGCCTTTATGTAGCAACTGATTGTGTAAAAAACAGTGATTCTGACAAGTGCTTCTGAAACAGAAGTTAGTGAATTCATATATTCTGAACAAATGCTTTAATTCTCTAGCAGTTCAAAACTATACTTTACTCTGGATCAATTACTGAGAAGTAAACACCAAGTTTTTAATGCCAGAATTTGTTAACTCAGGTTTAAAATTCTTAGATTTATAATCAAAATATGATAGACTGATGAGGAGTGATAGTAACTGCAAATATTGTCCATTTGCTATTTTATCTTATTGCAGGATGAGGTAGCAAAAACACTGCATGAACCTCCCCCCACATTGCAATTATTTTTTGATCCACAGGTTAGTTTTACCACCAGATTAAACTGCAGTAAAAATGGTACACATGCATAAGGTTAAATTACATCTTGCTGTGTAGCCTTGTGCATGTATAATTCCATACACTGTAAGAAGTCCTCTGCTATGATTTGTTTTATGAAGCATCTTCATACATTTATTCAGAAAAGAGGTCCAGGATCATGAGTTCATTCTGAAGTAGCTTCACATGCAATCATGTCCACTGAAATATTAGAGAATTTTATTGCTGGTTTGGTCTATTATTATTGCAAGTCCATTTGATCCAACTGCATGTGAGACTGCATAGTCATGATATATAACATTCATATACATTTGTTTCAAACAATCCTAAAATTCCAATGTTTCTTCCTGAAGGCGGTGTCTTTATACAAGGTGTTATCAAAAATAAATCTGCCATAAAAAATGTTTATGTAAAAAAAAGAGATTGAATGCATAAAACCTGCTCCTCCATCAAAGTAATCATTTGAGTTAACGTTGAAGCTTGATTTAAATATTAGCAAAAGTGAAAAATGTATTGCCATTTTTACACAAAGCAAAAAGGCATTAAGTGTGGCCCAATGTCTTCAATGAATGAAACTCATTTCAGTGAATGTAGTTATGTTTCAGTTAATGGCTTTGTTTATAATGTGAAGCAACCATTACAAGCTATATCTAGAACAGTGATAAATTCATCCAATCACCTCTCAGATATTGGCACAATTAATTTAAAGGAAATTACTAAACTTATGCTTCCTACGCTTCCATTTGCACACACAGCAGCAGTAGCTGAAAATGTGCAGTTTGATTTGCACACACAGTGTTGACTTCTTCACAGATATTTCTGAAGACAGGTATCTAGAATTTTACTGGAAATTTGCCCTCCTATGATTCCCTACATGCTAGGATTCTTGATATAGTCCATCCATCTGTTTTCTGAGTTAATCCTTATATAATAAAAAGTCTTGCAATCCACTATGTTATTGGAATCCAAATGTCTGTTCCAAATGCTCCTGTAACAGAGATGATATTTTGAAAATACATTTTAATCTAGCAGAAGAGGACTGCCTATTTTCACTTCTGCAGCTCATTTGCCCCTGGAAAAAATCAATAAAGAAAATTTAACCAAGAAGCTTGCCAAATAAATATCTGATAGATCCATTAATATAAAATGATAATCAATAAAAAGGGCTTTCTTGGCAGCAAATGACTAGCTGGAGGAACCATTAACTGTGAGAAATTTCCAATGCAGATTGCAATCTGATCCTGAAAATACTTATTCATATTATCAAACCTTATTCTTACAAAATAATCCCGATTTGGGTGAGCCAGATGTAACATCCTGTTTAAGTACCATTACATACCTATTGTTCCCTAGGTACATTAATACAGTAGCATTTTTAGACCATTTGTTAGGTTCTTCAAATACTACTTATAAAATTACTTTAAAAGAAAAAAAAGAAAGAAGGGAAAAAAAAAAAAAAAAAAAAAAAAAAAAAGAAGCCAAAAGCGTTTCTTTCTTAAGAGCTTCTTAAAGTTGAGTTCTACGTTCCCATGGATACACAGCATTGGTCCTATAATGGTCTTGCTTCAGCACAGTAAGCAGCAGGGAAACAAGACCAGCTCCCAACATTCCCATAGGCTTAGAGCACCTTCATTAGCTAAGTGCTGATCCAGTGCTGCCCAATGGAACACACCTTTTTTTACCTTTTTCATTCTGACAAAGAACTAATTCTTGGTCAAGGCCCCATAGTTGATCTCAGCATAAAAAAATATGCAACTGTATCATTTCTCCCTAATACACCCCAGGCGTGTTTCTCTGGCTGGTTCATACAGTGCCAGGTGGTTGCGAATTACTTACCATTATCCCAGATCATTTGTACAACACTAAATATCATCACCAACCTCCCCTCCAGAAATATGAAGTTTTCAATTCATACATAGAACCCTGTTTTTTAGAAGAATTCTTAGAATTGTGGAATGATTATCAATGTAAATAACAAATACCTCTGCTCTGAAAAAAATTAGTTATTCTGAGGTGCTGCATGAATCCCATCTTACCCAATTGTACACGTGAGGAATAATTCTCTGATGCTACAGGTTGTTCTGCTTTCTTGTTCTTTTGATGAAGACAATCATTATGGTCCCCCAGATAAGTCTCAAAGATATTTTTAAGGAAAGTGATTGGCAAAGAGAGCAATCTTGGAAGAAAAGAAGCTATTTAAAAAATAATTTTCTTTAGATGCAAAGGAGGCAGAGAAGGGTCACCAGTGGAATACACAGGTTTTCGTCTCTATATCAATACTTCAGATATTGCTGAGGCAATCAGTGATCAGAAGTGATGAGTCTGCAAACGCTGCAAAACATCCAAGAGGCAGAGATTATTAACAGCACCATCAGAGATGCAAAAGAGGGAAAATAGGGTTAAATTAATATTAGCTTTCAAAATAATATGAAAACAGCTCAAGAGAGAATACAGTTAAGAGAAATCCTATCTTCAGGGTGAGGTGAACTAGTGACTTAACAGCTGTTTTCTACAAGATGTTTTCAGATGAGTAACAGGTCCATTGCTGCACTCAGGGCAAATTAAATTTTCCCTAGACTAACTTCTAAGATTGCTGCTGGTATTTCTAACATTCATCGAAACTCCCCTCTCATCTGTTTCATTAAAAATTCATCATCTATGTCTGCTAGGTTCAGAATGGCCAGCAAAGTTCATTGTTCATCATTCATCTTTTTAATTAAAATATTATTGTTAAGCTCAATATTTTAAAAATCACTACTAAATTCACACTTTAAGGTATCCCCAGTGTTGCAGCATATAAATTACTGTAAAGTGAGACTGTGCACGCTGTACCACAATCAACACCACTGGCTTTCCTGTTTAGTGTCTTCTTTCAAGTTTCACATAGCCTCCTCAGCCTTGTGGCTATTGTCACCCAAACGGTATATTGGATTCTGATTCTGCCTGGGCTTTTAGGACACTGTGCAGAACAAATCACCATCATGGCCAGTATCTGGAGAGCTGTGACATTGCTAGATGTGAGCTTGGCTCAGTGACTCCATTAGCCCCATCAATACACATCCAATGGCCACGTGAGCAGCTATGTGATGTAGCAGCAGTCATTTCAGAAGAATCATTGACTGACTTACTGCACAGACACAGAACTGACAATTAAATGAACTAACAGCTTCAGTTTGCTTGCCATGATCAATTCAAGCTACAATGCAGTCATGAGGGGAAAGGTTAGGAGCAGCATAACCAAGCCTGAACCACAGCTCCTATTTTGTGACACAATGTCTTTCAATAGAGATTTTTTTCTGTCAAGGGCAAATAAAGCATCTTAAAAATAGTTTTCATTGGTTTATCTTAAAGGTGCACTTTCTGATGCGGGGAAAAATATTTTGGCCAAGAAAAGAATGGAACAATTAAGTGGAGCAGCGGCTTAATAGGCTGAGGATCCTTTGCCCTGAGCAGGCTAACTCCCTGCATCTGGAAGGGAGTCTACTGAGTATTTGTATATAACCCATACCTGGGTCTGAGTCTTTGCTGTCTCACATAATGAGTATTTATATCCATGCAAAGACTGTGAAACATGGTCACTCTGAGCAGACTTTTACAGTCACTTTGTAGCTCACAGAGCAGGACAGTGGAAAGCTGGTCGCCAAAGCCAGCACTGCAGATATTACATGCAGTAAAACTTATATTTACAGTATATTTTTCCATGCTCCTCCTAATCCACCTTTTTTTCCTTCATCCTGGATACAGGACTGGTTTATTTACTTTTCATATCCCTATCCTGTCTGAAAAAGGTACATCACTCTTTAAAACTGATAAAAAACTATGTCACACTGAAGTGGTTTTGTGAAACTTATCCAAGTTCTTCAGTACAATTGACGTGTTTTCCTTTTAACATAGATATGGCAGAGTTGAATAGACTCCCTGGAGACTCCACAGTTATTTTCAGTAGCAACAAGAGCCCATCCCAAACATAACTTCCAATCTGTCATCCCTCCTTGAATACTAAAAAGAGACTCTTCCTCTTATAAAGTACTGAAACCAACTCTGTATAACAAAAACACCTCCAACACTCTAACACTACCTGAATTATTTTCTTTGATATGTATCCCAAGGCCACAATTGCTCCCATGTAGATCAAATCACAAAGATTGTGCACTGCCTTTTCTCAAAACCTACCAGCCTAGGAAATTCCAGTGGGAGATAGACGTTTCTGCCAGGGACAGCATATAGCACCTCGGAATTTAAAAGAACCACAAATGAGGAGAGGATGCACACAGAGGGAAACAGAGATTTAAAGCAAGCTAGAAAGTTTGGGGAGTCTCCTCCAAAAAAACTAATTTTTAAAATAAAGCACTAACTCTGTAGTAGTTCTATGTAACAGCAAAAGTCAAAAGTAAAAACAGAGAGAATTTACACTTTTTTTTGGCCAGTAACTCATTTTTACAGGCAAGTAATTAAGAGCATTTCTCACCATTAGTCTTTTAAACCATTAGTATAGATATGGGATCTCTACATTTTTAGCAAAGCTATGGTTATTGTGGATGCAATAACTTTAATTTTATGACAGTAACTGTGCATATTCTCATTAAAGTCTTCAACAATAAAGTTTGTTTTCAAGGTGTTCTTATTATTTCTTGTAGGACTGCAAGACTAAAGAAAAGAAAACAATTAAGATGCATTGTTTGATTGTGATCAGTCATTCGAGCAAATGCATCATTTACAGAACATATTCACATTTTTCATGCTCCAACTTTATGTAACAGTGTGCTGTTACATTGTTTCATAAAATTTCCAAAAATTTGCATGCAAGGTCTGAAAAATTTTTGTCCTGCTAGGAACAAAATCCTACCCAAATACATATTAGAACATTTTAAATGTCTTTTCAAAAGGGGATGGGTCTTGGGATAAAATGCAAGACATGAAAGGCCCAAAGACTGCATCCAATTCTCTTGTGAAACACGAGACATGATGCTCTGACAGCACAGCCAGCCTTTAAGTACTACTGTACATCTGCAATCCAACCTGTGCTCAGTCCCACAGCACAGCTGCAGTCCCGGGGGCTGCTCCCCCAAGCCCAGTTCCACAGCACATGCATTCAAAAGATAACAACTTTGGTTTCCTATTACTGTGAATGTACTAAGCACAGCACCAAAAGTATTCCTGAAACCATTTTATTTATCTTCTGGCATTGAATTTGATATGACTAGAAACAACTCAAAATTTGTTAAAATAATTTTTGAGCCAAATATCATCATTGAAGCTCATGCAAGGGCTCAGGCCCATGCACTGGAAAAATAGGAATATCATATTATATTTGTCACGGTTAATGATAGTAAAACATTTTAGGACAGGTTGTAAGAACAATTGAGAGTGGTAAGGAATGGTTGTACTATTAAATTTCATCATTGGCCCAGTGGACTTAAGACAGCAAGTACACAATCTCTTTCTGCTTTTTAAACTATTTGCATGGACCTAGCTGTCATCTATTAAATAATGTCATATAACTACTGACCCAAAAAAGCAATTGATTAGTTGAACAACATAGGAAGGTTTATCATCTGTATGCAACACTGCAAATTTTTTGCAGTTTGAGTAACTAAAGTGCCATTCAGAAAAATGTGTCTCCAAAGGAAATTAATTTGGATTAATTTAGCTGTCTCATTCTAGGATTGCAGTCTAATAACAAATTTTGCCTGATGTCTTCCTATTCCAATTGCTCAGTGAGGTCAGACAGGAGGTTCAAGGGGACAGCTAATTTATTTTGAATTCAGTATTGACTTCTTGGTCTATACTTTATCATCAGTTTTATTTCAATAAGAGTAGTGACCAAACAGAAGACATGACTTGGTGTGTGGCCAGCACAAGAGACAGTTCATTCTCTGACTACTAAACATAACATAGAATATTAAGAACCAATTTTTGCAAGCACCAGATAATAAAGGCTTTGTTACAAACTGCTGTGAAGTGTACATCCTCAGTATTCATACAACAAGCCATTTACTAGTGTTCATCCTACTCCCTGGAATCTTCATACATCCTCCGAGGAGAGGCAGCCTCAATACCACCTTTTCCTCTGCACACTCAAAAGCTATACCACCAAGAATCAAAACAGTTCTCTTGCCTATTCTCTGCTGAGGGAACTGTTTCTTAGAAGTGGCAGACAACCCAAGCGTTAACACCAAAAGCAACATTCCCAAAACCAAGACTGGGTAACAGATTTTGTTCAATGCCTTTAGGCCTTTGAATAACAAGTTGTCAGCAGCCCTGATCAAGCAGCCACAGAATTGGTCACAGAACTGATGGCATTGGAAGGGACCTCTGGGACATCTGACCCAACCACTTCACTCAAGATGGGCTACCAGAAACAAGTTGCCAAGGATCATGTCAAGATGGCTTTTGAATACCTCCAAGGATGGAGACTTCATAGCCTTCCTGGGCAATCTGTGAGTGACCACACTTCCCATGAAAAAGTGTTTCCTGATGATCTGATAGCACCTCCTGCATTCCAGTTTGTGCCTGTTTGAGCCAATAGCCAGCCAGAAAGATGGCAGTGAAAAACTACCTGGAATACTAGGCAGAGTTGGAAGACAAAAAGGCTTTGCTAAATGACAAGATTTTAAACATGTCTATGCACAGTTATAGGCTTCAAACACATAAGGACCAGTTTTTCACTCCTTTAGTGGTCCTGCTATGAGCTTTGTGATACAGCTTCTGTGACAAGCTCAACTTGCAACCTTCACGCTCCTCTGCCTCTATCAAAAGATCAGCCTCACTCTGTAGTGATGAACACACATTAATAAATTACAGTGAAACTTCTGCAAACAGTCATCTGAAAAGGGCCAAGAAGTCTGATTTTCTTCATTGCTTAAGCTTTGGACAGGAGTTTGAATCTTTGTTAAGGGTTGTGCAGTATTTTTCTGGTAAAATATTCATTTAATGTTTTTGAAAACATTTTGCCTTTTTTTGTGGGCATATCGTCAAAGCGTATTAGTTTAATACTTCCTATCATTCATTTACTGGAGAAAAATCATTAAACACATGTCACTTCAAAACCGCATGACATAATATGAAATTGAAATGACCTTTATTTTGGCACAGTACTGCACTGAGTTAGAGTATTACGAAGTCCCAAGTGTTGCCTGTTTACAAATGCCAGACAAACTACTACTACGGCTCTAATGTGCTCAGAGATTTTGCAGCCTATGAGCGACTGTAACTGAAAATAGTGATTTACCTGTGGGGGAAGATTGACAGCTTACCAGTGGGAAAAGCCACTACTTTGAGACAATGGTTTAATTTATGTTGGAAATTTGACCAAATAAAACTAAAAATTTTGACCAAGTACTCATTTTTGTTAGATGCTGTTTCGGTGTTTGGCCTCCTGTCTTGCAATCCATAAACTTGCTTCTTGGGTCTAGGATACTTCTTCTCTTCCATATGGTTCTCACAACAAGCCTGTAAGAGTGACAGCTGAATGAGTCACAGTCATGCTTAACTTCAAGCACAAAGGTGTCTAATTCTAAGTCTTAAAAATGCACATGACTGCATCATAAAAAGCCACAGGCTGCAACACAGATCTTCAAAGCACTGTCAGGGAGTGCACAGATGTGTACGTCAACCCTCTGCACCCACTGCGCCATTCTCAGGACTCAGGATAGTCAAACAAGAGTCAGGTTTCCACTCATTTCCTGAGGTTGTTCAACAGCCCTGGACAGCACCTGATGAATGCTGTGGATCACTAAGATTCTGTCCCCTGGACCTTTTAACACACATTCAGCGATCCCATCTCACATCAGGGGACTTCTCCTGAAGTGGTGCGGTGCTCCAAGACAAAGATGTGACTGATTCTCGTATCTGTTCCGACAAGGAACTCCATGGCTAAAGCAGTTGCAATGTTTCACTGTGTCCAACTGAG
This sequence comes from Picathartes gymnocephalus, assembly GCA_013390045.1. Lineage (NCBI taxonomy): Eukaryota > Metazoa > Chordata > Aves > Passeriformes > Picathartidae > Picathartes > Picathartes gymnocephalus. The sequence goes on from WEKY01031537.1 coordinate 71,550, forward strand.
GTCCTTCTCCTGAGGCCTAACAGCACAAAAGGCATTTTGTAATAGCTCCCTTTGAAATCAAATTAGCGATGTTTCAAGGCATGACCCGTAAAGGGCTGCTGTCCAGAATGGGCATGTGTTTGACAGATACATGTTCCACCTAGTGGGCCTCTTCAAGAGTACAGATGGGATCAAGATGTGTGAACAGAGCTCCAAAAGGGGAGCCATGGGATATCAGGATATAGAGCAAAGCACTCTGCCTCAACAGATAAAAAGGAAACAATATCAGATACAGTGTGGAACAGCTCACTCCAGTTGGCAGGACAGATTCTGACAGCATTATATAGGTAAGGTTATTGCAGAGAAAGATGCTATTCCATATGTGCAAAACCTAACAAAATATAGCCCAAATTAAACTGTATAACCGTATCCCAACGCCTTATAAAAGTATAAAAAGTCACAATCTCCTTCTTCCATTTATCCATACACAGCAAAATGCTAAAAGTTATTGTGGGTTGTAGCTCCAAATACTCAGGAACATAATTTGGAGATTAGGAGTATCTAGAAAGTATCCTATTTTTACCTCTCTAGATATAAAATTAATGGAAAAGTTGGAAAAGAAGGTGAACTTTCAAGTTTGGCACAATATTTGCTTATCTGAAAGAAAACTAACCACCCTCTTGTCCTGCAGGGTCAATTTCTCTGAAGCAGGAATGAAGATGAGAACTCCCATCCATAGTACATGAATACAGGAAAGCATTTGGTGGTTGGACTTTCCAAACATCCAAAGGTCCCATTTGACTGTAGAGAGAATTAATTTAAAGCACAGCAACTTCCTAATGCAGTCCAGGCCTCAGCTCCATACATCATTTTCACATTAATTCACAGACAAGAAAAAAAAATAATGCTAGTATATCGAAAACCCATATAGCAGGCAAATTAAAAGAAACATCTGCTGTCAGGAACACCATCAACTACTCCTTGTTGCCAGTGTCTTTCATCTGAAAAGAGGACAGGACAGAGATTCACTATGTGTATTTTGCAAGATGAAACAGAGTCCAGGGCAAGGTCCTAAAAAGACAGAGGCTGTGCATTCTTCACTATGTGTCAGGACCAGCTACTTCCGAAAAAAAACCAGACACTTTAGGCTAGGACTAGGAGCCAAGGCTAAAATACCACAATGAAAAATGCCTGTGGATGACAGCAGCAGACTTCACTGATGGTAGAACTTAACTTACATCAGACTCCCAATGGCTCATTTATTCAATGATCATCAAGTTTTGCCTCTGCTAACAACAGGAAAGGCAATCATTTCAAGAAATTGAACCAATTTCTACCTTCCCACAAAAAGGATAGTGGAGTATGCCATACTCTGCACAGTTCAGACATAAGGTTATAGCCAAGATTTGGCCCAAGCTCTTGTATACCTATCTTTTCAGCTGCATTTGATTACTTTAAAATGACTGACTAACACTTGTGATTTTCATATTGTTTTTTCAGGAAATTACTTTGGAGACCAGAGAACTGTCACAGTGATTACAGAACTATATGCAAGTGCCATCCTGATAAACTCACCAGCCCTGAGAGATATACATGATACAAGATTCAAATCCTGATATGAAATGCCAACCCGAAAAAGGTGGGAATTCAGCTCACTCTCCATTTTCAAACAGATCTCCTTCCTTGGATTGAAAAGACGGTCAGTTGTCAGATTGACTTTGATCGTTCCCTCAAGGCAGGAATGAGAAAATTTCAGCCACTAGAATTTGATGGTGAATGACTCTGCACATGAATCCCAGTGTGGCCACACCTCTTTCTCTTGGATTACAAACCTATTTAAAGCTTTGATTAAGGAGTTAGTATGAACGGTAACAGGATCATTCTCCTCAGTGCATCTGTATCAGCAGCAGAGTAACATCCTCCTATTGTTTCTAAAGCAGTAACTATTCATGTTCTCCATGTGGACTATAAATAAACTTGGCCCTGGAAACTGTGCTGTTGGAGAAGTTCATTAAGAGAAAGCGGGAAAAAAAAAAAAAAAAGAAAGCATTAAAACACAGACTAAAACCCCAAGGCAATGATCAGTCTGAGTCTGCTCTGTTGCCCAGGTTAGTGAACATGAGCCAACACTTACACTTTGAGCTCCCCCCTAGAGTGGTACCTTTTCCTTTTCAGTCCATCATGATGTATTTACAGCTTTGTCTCTCAGCAGTCCCTACTGAGACTCCAGGGATCCACACTGGCCCATCATGAATGTTTTTGGGGGTTTTTTTTGTGCTACTACTGTTAAGAGCCAATAGAAGGTATTCAGGAAGGAATTAAGAGTCTGTGTTAATGTGATTTCTGTCATCTCCATATATCTCGGATTAAGTTAAACATACTCTTTCTCCCCTTTCCCATTTCAACACAGCTTCCCAATGTACATGCTATAGAAGTAAGCTTGTAATAGTTGTACCTGCACTAGAAAATTAATGTGCCTGGCACAGTTCTTTGGGATTACAGCTACTGTCTGCAAACATTGCCTATTCATATTATTTAACCCTCTTTAGCTCCAAGACAAGATGGTCAGGTACCTGTTCAGAATGAGTTCTGGGTTGGAGCTCATCCCTGAATGGTGCCTGTAAATTATTTGAGAGAAATCTAGCTGGTCCAAAGCCTGCCAGGGACTCTTTTAACACTTAACTGTAGACAATGTGGTGCTTGAGGATGCTTCCTCACAGTTTTCTTTACTAGTATAGTTATTGCTGTAGATAACAGGAAAAGAAACTCAAAATCATACAGAATCCAGCGACCAGTGTTCTGGTTTTACTGTTGTTCTCATTTAAACTTCTCATCACCCACTAATATATTCTACTCGTTTACAAAACTCTTCAATGCTCCTAGGAACTCCTTGATTCGCTGTCAATACATTATCAAACTTAAAGCATTATATTAGACACTGGAAATATTATGGGTACATAAAACTCACCCAGAAACTATATAACCCTTTCTGACCAGAAGGGGTGTCTTTCAGACCTCCATACAGAAAGAGACTGAGTTTATCTTAAGGGGGTACCCAACCTGCATCATTCAGAGATCTAAAACCAACTAAGTCACATTGCAGAGCAAGCTAGCATTTACAGGTCCCTACTCTAGGACAGAGCTCCCCATCTCTTGTCTGAGTGTGACAGCTCCCACGCTAAGGTCACTGGTTTCTGGGTTATTCAAGCATTCAGTGTTGATGTAGAGTTGATCTGTTCCCACTCAGTTATGCAGCTAGGACACAGCACCCCTCAGTTTCACTGTACATTCTCAAACACACAGAGAGACACAAGGACGGACATTTTAAATCCTTACAGAACAGAAAAGATCTTCCCTGCTCAGAGACAAAAATCCTTATCTCTCCCTGGCATCACTACTTGGTAGCAATAATTCCAAGGTGTTGAGACCACATTTAGCTTTACGGAATAAAACATAACAAGCTGTCAAAATGTGCATAAATAAATTAGACTCATTATTCCAGCTTAAGGTTCTGGGGACATAAACAATCCTCTTGAAGTTCTCTGTGACATTTTTTGCAGCAGGAGCCAAGCATTAAAATTACATCCTGTATACAGAGAGCTGTAAATGCATTCTGTCTCAGGGCCTGGCATTGCGGCACAGAAATCAACAGGCCTGCCTCAGAATAGAAAATACAGCAGTTCAGGGCCAATTCCCTGCCCCTGAGCACAAGTTTTATGGCACAGCCCATGTCCATATGGCTAAACTCTGTCCTTCTGCTCACTCCCCAAAGAGGAGTTCTCATTCGTATCTGCCTGCTTGGAAGAGCCCCTGGCTCACGCTGCTGCCCTGAGCCATCTCCAGGCCCAACTGCAGAGAGCACTGGCTGGCACAGGCAGAACCATGCCCTGGAGAGTGCTAACACCCAGACTCCGCAGGTCACCCATGCCACTGCTCCTGGCCCTGCCCATTGTACTGACATAGCCACAGCCTGGGACTTCTGCCAGGATATTGCCCTAAATGTTTACCCTTTTGTAAGTGACTTCCGATTGTATAACAAGAAACACAGAAAGTGAGATCCAAGAAAGACATGAGGAATGAAGACATACACACGTTTTGTGTGTATAGGGATATAAAGGAGCTGTACCAGGTGAGACCACATATCCGTCATGCCTCCATCACTAACCAATTAAACAAACTTAGGACACAGTGTGATATCAGGGTAAGCACGCAGTGATACCTCCTCAGCACAGTCTCCTGCAGCCCTTAGTGACTGAGAGACTTCCTGAACAAAAAAGGGTACCCTGGTATTTAAAAGCCTTCTGAGGATTCTTCTCAAAGAAAATGAACTCTGGAATTAAATGCGGTATAATTAAAAATCCAGTGAAAATAGGCTTCAGCAATTTGAATTATAAACAAGGAGCAAACCCATTCATTCAGAAAACACATTTTACATCAAAAGAACTTCAAAACAAGGATGAACAAGAGTAGTGTCATTACAAGAAAGCATCAAACTGAAAACTACAATCTCTAAGAGCAAAATGGCACTGACATTATGACAGAAGGCTTTTTCTTGGGCTCAGTGTACATAAAACACAACAGAATCAAATTTTGTAGTGTATTCAGGGCAGAATCTGCTCTGGGAGAAATCAAAACAAATGGCTAGTAACTCTGGGAAAATGCAGGATCCCTCCTATTTTGCAACCAACAACGTTTACAGCAAATGTTTTTTCTGACTTTTTTGGTATACCTCTTTAAGGTTTTTAAAAACCACCACAGCAATTGCATCTTTGGGTTCTGATGGGTATTTTTGAGCTAGTTGCTAAATCCGTATTAGGAGCTGAGGCAGCCGTGGCACTATGAAGGATTGTTCCATTCCTGAGTGGGAAATTCCATGAGATAAAACATTCCTGCATTTTGTCCAGCTGAAATACTGTATTTCCACTGAAAATGCCATACTAATAAGCTCACTAGTGATGTTTATCTAGGAATTATTAAGACAGAAAAAACTTTTGATTTCTCTATCTCCCCTTCCCTTTCTCTTCAGTGTGGGATCAAGCAGGTCAAACCAAAATTCTAAATGAATTTCTCACCCTAATAAGAAAGAAATTGATATTTCCTTACTTTTGCCTTGATGTATCAAAAAACATGCCAAGGGAAAATCATCCTGCTTTCCAAAACTTTTTGTTGACTGTGGAAAGGAAAGACTCCCTAGAAATTCACCTAGCACAGAAAAGTTCTTGCTTGCTCTGTGCTTACTTACAGTTTGGTCACAATGATGCAGATGCAAGCTTGAACATCCATGATCTGACTACTCTTAGATTTCTCCTCAGCTCCATGTACATTGTAAACATAACACAAATGCAATCCAATATTTTTATTGGGGAAATCATGAAAAGTTACAGAAATTAATTTGGAGCAGATGACAGAAAAATTCTGACTAGGACAGAAATCAGAAAGAATACAAGGTCTTCTGCCAAACTTGGGAAGGAGGTAAAAAGACAACACAGAATTCGTGCTTCTATAGATCACTATCTGATGTATATTAGAGAAACGCTGGTTATGTCATTTAAGTCTCTTCTGCCTAAAATTTCCTCATCTGCAAAACGCTGACAGCAGTATTGCCAACCTCACAGGGATCCTGTGAGGACAATGACCTGCTTTCCAGTGTTCTTACACTGGGCAAGTGTAAGATGAAGCACAGAGAGCCCATCAGCACCCTATGGCCTCCTCAAATGCCAGAGAAGCATTATAGGGCTCCTGGCATGAAGAGCAGATCTATTCATGTGTGATCATTTTACCTAAACCAGCATCGGTCTGGATTCCTCAGATCACTAATCACCTTCAGCTCAGAACACAACCACTACACCAATGCAAGATAAAAAATACAGTGTTTACAATTATATGTGTAAGATCAAATTAATAGAGAAACAGAATAAATGAATTTCATAATATCAGATCAGAATATATTTGAGTTGGAAAGAATTTAAGAAAAAAAAAAAGGGGGGGGAACCCCAAAACTGCATAAAATGACCCTTCAGACTAACCAGCAACTCTAGTAAGCCAGCCATACAGCAAGGGCTCAGGGATAAGCTTGGTAGGGAAGAGAAGCATTCTCATGATGTGCGTGCTGTAATGAGGGCAGCGGGGGTGACACAAGCCCCTCAAAAATGGTGCATTGTCTGTGCAGCAACATCCTCTCAGAAGGAACAGTTTCATATGACAGTGTCCCAAAGTCTCTCACACCCCGTTAGTGATCTCCATGCCTCGGAACATATATGGAAAAAACAGAGGCATCACTACAAGATATCCCTGGAAACAGGTTAAAATACAGGACAGGCAGCTTTACAGAAAGACACCATGAGATTCTCAATTTCTTTTTCTCTCAGCCTATGTTGTGGTAGGATAAAGGACAGACATAATAAATAGGGAATCACAAAAAAAAAACCCTTAGGAAATGTTTTTCTGAAAATAGTGTGTGTACAAGATTATATCCTATTCCTTTTCCCTCTGGTGGTTACAGTCCAGCTTACACAGGCATGCCTTATCACTAAAGATAGGCAATTAAACAGGGGAACAGATCTCAAGTCAATGGTCTGCCTGCTTGTGAAACCATTTCATCATTCTTCCACGAAACTGGAAAATATTTAGCAAGAGATGTGCCAACTGGGCCCAGGTGCAAGAGTGCGCTTGAAAGGTGAGTATCATCTGCTGGAAACAGATCTAGACAGAAGGATTCAGCATGAAAAATATTTCCTTAGTTCTACAGATATATAATTTTGTTCCTCTGGCCTGAAAATATTTGTTACTGTCATTCTGAAACTTAGAGTTTTCTATTCATACTTCCAACAACAAACTGTCAACTGCTGTTCCAAAATTTACAGTGTTTCACAGAAAAAACTACTGACTTCAGCAAAATATTCTTCTGCTTGCTCACATAGACCAAAGCATTTGAACCACTGGAAAACACAGCAGAGAATAAAACATTCAGCCATTAAAACTCACTTATCCATTTAGTTTCTCTCTAACAGCCTTTCAGAGCTTCAGTTCAGTGACATGAAAACCACCCAAATCTGCAAAGTGGTCAGTCTGCAGAGAAAGCACTTTCCAACAGCTTTGATGTCTCCTGGTGAGACTCTACATTACTCCAGAAGCCCCAGGGATATACACTGTAGCAATATAAAGGCTAAAATTTGTCCTTATATTTTTGTACCACTAAAATCCAGCATAATCCTCATTTTGAAGACTTAAGTGAGACTTAAGCAGTACATAGCCTCATACCAAGTCTTCTTTGTGTTGGCACAAATTTCACCCAGGCAAGACAATATTTGCTCAGGTGCAGTACCTTGGGTGAGAGTTAATCCCTTTCCTTTCTGACACAATACTTATTATGTACAGTAACTAATAAAAGCCACTCTTGAGATCAGCAACCTACACATTTTGAATTTCCTCTCATGTACCGTAGCCTTTCATAAGCTCCTTTGATCCTGTATAGGTGTCAATCTTTGCATGCATATAGGTCACAAGAAAGTTCATCTCATGTTAATAGCCCAGTCACCTTCAGATACATTGATTTTAGGCTATTTCCATTTCCAAATTCAATTTATCATCTTATTTTAGTTATTGCATTCTTCTCAAAGATACAAAGAAACAGAGACTGTGATTTTGCTTGGACTCACGTTAAAAAGGGAAAAGTCATGTCAAATATCAAAGCTTCCTTCTTGCCTGACCAGTCAGAGACACGCGTGCACACTGTGCTCTTCCCTGTCAAGGGAAAGGTGAGCCATCTGAGGCAGGGTTTATGGGGCCTACTGACCCAGAAGCAGCATTCCTGAGACAGTGATTGGTCTAAAATCACACAAAATGCAGACTCAAATCAGTGGGCTCAGATTGCCTCATGAAATCTGAGCTGAGGACTCTGAATTTGAGGAAAGCCAGAGGGCTACCTCATGCAGGCATTCCTAGAAGAGCTCTGATGAACATGGAGCATGGCTGTACCTTTGTCTTCCTCCAGCCCCAGAGGCTGAGCACAGCCCTTCACAAGTGTACAGGCTGGATCATGCTGCAGCCTGAAATTCCTGCCCAAAGTAAAACATCCTTCATAGCTTTTTTCTTTTTTTCCACAAACCACCAGCACTGAAAGTTCTGCCTTCTTTGGTGTTTCAAACAGGACCAGAAGTTGCCAGTGACAGAGTGCAAGACAAGAGGGACTGGACTAAATCTTTTCTGAGAAGGCAAACCTTACAGAAATGTTTATTTTCACTGTGCTGTTCAACATTTCAGCTAGTGGGAAGCTTCAGGAACTTGTTCCAATGGCTTGTTTCTCCTGCTGCCTCCCATGGCAAATTGAAATCAATATTTTTAGATTCTTGTCATTCCCTTGAAGACTCTCTCTCTCCCTCCCTTTCCGAGGTCACACAAACTTTGCTTTGGACTCCAAACTATTAATTTTTCACATTACTCATTTTAGGTGTCTGAAAAGCTTCTTACTCATCAGCCCATAGAAGGAAGTGTTCTTTTTTTTTTCCTTTTTAAGACAAATAAGAGATACAGATCTCAGCAACAGAAATTAAGTCTCTTCTATGCCATTGCAACAAGATGTCTCCAAGCCTGGCTTGAAGTCCCTCTTCCTTGGCACACACTTGCTAGCTTTGCTTCACAATCAGAGCCCTTTGCTTCCATAGGCACAGGGAACAGCAAGAAAAAAAAAAAAAATCTGTGCCAATTGAGGAAATCGGGAGTGCTTTTCTAACCAGGCAAAGCAACTGCAGGAATCATAGTGAAGTTGAAATCGTTTCCCACAGGTCACCAAACACTGTGTCGAACATTACTGACTTTTGGTAGCCATGAGCTAAGTTATGTTTACACCCTAACTAGAGCTTAACATCTGCATAGCCCAGTGTCAGCTTCAGGAGCTCAGCAAGGACTCTCGTCAGCTATGCCTGGAAAAGAGATGAGCGTGTAACAGGAAGTGGCCTGTGAAGTAAGAAGCAGCCTTCCTCATTTACCAAAAGCTTCCTTTTCTGCTTAGGTCGTCTTCCAGACTCATTTGGACTAGCAGAGGAATATACCAGTGCAGTCCTATCTGTCAGCAGGGAAGAATGTTTGTGCATCTGATTCCTCTATCTCTCTACCAGAGCTTTGCTCTTGGACCTCCTGAGGCTCCTGATAACCTCCTATATTACTGCAGCTGTTTGTTTAACATAAACCCATAAAATTCTTGAGGTTGCCACATCACCCTTTTCTCCTGTCCACACCCAGGATCTCCTCATCTTCTTACACACAGTAAACAGTTCCCCAGAGGGTCCACATTTGTTGTGATAACTCACCAGTCCATTAAAACTTCAACTCTGACACACACAATGCAGCAAGCTTGCACAGTTCTGTCAGGTAAGACTTTACTGATGCACTCAGACTTTACCAATAAAATTTGTGTTCTCAAAACCATCTACTGAAGTCTCCTGGAATGCCATAGCAAGAGCTACAAAGTATTTTTAAGGGAAAAAAAGAAAGAGAGAAAATATTTTTCACCATAGAGACTTCAGCAAGTCAGCTTATGTAGACAGGTTGGAAAGCATTTTGTAAAGGTATTAGGACAGTTTTGCTCTGCTCACTTACACAGTTCCTTTGGTCGAGTACAAATTGGATGCAAGTACTACCATAATCAAATATTTCTGGTTTAGTCCTCGAGTGGGCAGAATAAAACTGAAATCCAGATGATCCACTTTTTTTACAGCAGTTAAGCCAGGATGACATTCCGGGCAAAACAAACCAATTTGCACATGTCCCTATCCAGATTTTAGGTCTGAAAAATCTGTTGAGCTGCTTGTGCTTGTTTGGAAAAAGTCTTAAGCCTAGGTCAGCAAGAAGGTCTTTCCTTGCTGCATTGTTTCATGCCTGCCTGGGACAAGGTCCTGTGCAACTATTTCTGTGCTCAGGATGTCTGTTTGAGGTGTGAGTCCTAAGTCCCCTCCCCTGCAGACTCTTGAGAATATACTGTACTATGCACAGTTTCTTCATTCAGCTGTCCCTTAAGATGAGATTCCCTTTTTGATAAACACAAAAGTCTACACAAATGTATAGCATACACACCCAAAAGAGAGAGAATGAAAGTATTAATCAATCAGTATTCACAACCTTTGTTTTAATACTACAAATATCTGGAAGCATTTCTTTGTACATACCTTTCTGGAAGTCCACAGCCTATTTCCCAATCAAAGACAACATGTTGCCCATGCAAGAGTAATAAAGCTGCCACACAGCCTTCGGCTGTAACTAGCAATCTGTCCATATCCAATACTTCACTGAAAAAGAAAGGTGCAGGCCCTAAATCTGCATGAATTGACTAGCAAAGGGCTGTGTACCTAAAGTTCAGCTCACTTTTTTCTTGGAAAAAGCACTTAAATCCTCTAATGGAGATCTATATCATTTTGTCTGGGTGTCTTTCTCACAGAGGCTTCAGAAATTAATCATGCTTCCTCTACAATCATGGAAACATCCCCAAGTTAGCATGAAATTACCTTTCAAATTTTTTTACCTCATTTTTTCCACCTGTGTTTCTTCTCCAAAATACCTATACTGGCTGAAAATATCACATACTATATTTTACACTTATGGAGAATTGTATCTGTGATAAGTTAACAAGATTCTGCATATGATTAGGACTGTTAACATCTTCAACATTCTTAAATTGTTTTACAGACTTGACTGCTGTTTGATCAGACTCACAGAGACCTCTAAATTCAATATCTTTGCAAAATAAGAAAATATCTCTAATTTCAAAGAGCTCCAGATTTGTAATTCATTTTAGAGACAAATGACCAGCAATAAACTACTCCTTTATTTATTACTTTTTGCTATGTTTCATGTTTCATTAGAAGATGCAAAGCACCCTGACAAACAAGAACTGAAAAATAAAATATTGAATCAGGAACCTCTGTTTGTAAAGATGCCACTTTAATGTATGCTAAATGAAAGATACTTTATAAAACCTATTAACAAAAATATTCCCAAGCTAAACCAAAGCTCACTGCAGTATTTCTGGTCTACTTTAAACGCTATTGGTTTCATAACTAATTATCTTACAATTACTAATATTTTTCCTTGATGAACTCTGTGCTGCTTCATCCTAATGAAAGTGCTGCAAGGTAATACAGCAGTTACATGACAATGCAAATAGGACCCATTCAATTTGCACAAAAAAAGGTTGCAAGGAGCAATTAGCACTTCATTAATATGATATAAAATGCTAATTTGCCATATATCCCAAGTGACTCAAAACTCCTTTCCATCCATATGTGCAAATAATAAGATGCAGTGTGTGTGAACTAGGTTCATGGTGCATTAGCTGGAATCCCTGTGTCAGTTTTCAGTATAATAGCTATTAGTTAATATGAACAGTAGCTCACATTTAACCTATGACAGCAGTGTTAAATTATAAAAGGATCTGTTGGCAGCAATATCTCATAATTCCACCCCTGTAAAGTTCTCCCTTCCTTGCTATCCAGGATGAAGTATTGGAAACTGACTTCTAATCTAATTTATAAAGCAGATTGAAATGAAGTGCTGGTAGCACTCAGCTCGGCTGCTCAGCATTTTGAGAAGTGAGATCATTCCTGGTGAATTGCACAGCTCAGGCATTCAAGCACTCACTGGCAGCTTCTAATGATCAAAGTATTTGACTTAAATAATTGATTTATTTATACCAGTAAAGAAGCTCCAGGGGGTTGTGAATATTATGAGATATAATCACACCACTAGGGAATTAGAGACACTCAGATGTGCCTTGTGCTTGCTAATGCCCTACGGGTATGATTAGGATATCACACATCAAAGGAATTTGCTCTAAATTTTTTCATATAATAAATTAATAAAAATAATTTATTTAAATAATTCCATTGATTTAATGGGACAGATCTGATGCAAGATACAGTATGCAGAGAACTACAATGAAGTGTGTTGATCTAGGACACTACAGAAGCCCTGACCATCTTCAGTTAACACCCAAGCACCAGCAGAATCCTCTGGCTAGCAGGTCCCTTACAAGGCATTAGCATCACCTCAAAGCTTACTGTCTGCAATGAGCATTCCCAGATATTTCAGTCAGCCTGCATTGTCTGAGATGGAGTAAAATTGTGCTCTCCAACAAATCCTTTCAAGGAGGGAAATGCTGATTAACAGTGACACACAAGGCGGTACAGCATTCTGGCACAGGCAGGCAAAGCATGGGCTGCAATACTTCGTGGAGAACCCGGGCTCTGCTGGCCAGATTGTGTATTCAGATATTTTATCATCTACCTTAATGGCTTAGATGGTTTGACCATTGCAGACTGCAAGGATTTTACAGTCTTTAATGCATCTCTTACCCCAGCATAAAAAAAAACATTCGGGAAGTGTTCTTATGTCAGTTATAAGAAATTGAGTTACCCAGATACCAAATAACCTGCTCAAGGGCACACTGACAGTCTGGGCAGATCAGGGGATTCAACGTGTACTGACTTTCTGCAATACACCTCAGAAAATTTCAGAAATACACCAGTTTTTCCACAATGATATTACAGCAACAGGCAATTAACATCATGTTATCTTTAATCTAGTGTGCTGTTAGAGAAGAATTTAAATGTTCCACTTTCAGAAGTATAACCCCTGTCTTTATCCCAGGACCCATAGGGAAGCATTTATGGCAGTGACAGGAAAAACAAAGGCATCTTTTTAGTGAAGAGTTGTGAAAAAACCCTGTAGATCCTTTCAGAGCCATAGAAAGGCATGAAAACATAAAGCAAAATTTGGGGGCAATTTGTGGCTTGGACAAACGAGTACTCCAGGTACAAAACACGATTGCTCTCCTTGGGTTGAAGAAAGAATGAGTGAATAAGACTCTTTGAACCCATGTCTTAACTTCCCTGGGGTCAGGCCTAGTCTGTTTTATATTGCTTTAGTGCCCTCCTAAGATGTTGCAAAAGAACTCCAGAACTGCAATGTTTAAACAAGCCATGCAAGTTCTAAGTGAAGAAACCAACAGCAATTATAAATTCCTGCAAAAGCAACATCTCTATCACTAAAATTAGAAAGGGAGAGGCATCAAGAGATTTGTTCATGCCTATGGGAAAAGCCTGAGACTGTGTTTGACTTTCCCACTCTAAAGCTTCATTCCCATCCTTGCATATGTGTTCTGATTTAGGAACAACAAGCACGGTGTGTGCTGGCTGGGCCCATTATCAACTTATGCCACAGCATGAGATACCCTTGGGCACATCACAAATCAGGCATCCATCAAGTGCTTTTATTGCAAGGATCACATCTGAAATCAACTTCAAATGCACACAAATCTCTCTCTCTCTCTCTCTCTTAGTGAGTTCAAAAGAAACTCTCCTGTCTTGGAATTTCAGGATTTGAACTGAGCCTGGAGTCATGCAGTCCACTGACCGTGCTACATGTAGCATGCTGTGTTGAAAAGAAACGTACACATTTTGCTATGTTTACACCCCTTTTCCTTTCTTTACCTCATTTTTCCAACATGCACATAAATACAGACTGTCCTACAGATGCAGTTTCACTAAAGTGCACAAGAGGACTTTTTTACTCCCCAGCACTAAGGATCCAGCACTGTGCACTGGTTGGGCTGTGGCAGAACTTCAGTAAGGGCGCAGACACCACATTTAGGTAGGGCTTAATCTACCCCTATGGTCTTGTAACATTATGTGTATTTGCTTTGTTCTGCTTATCTTTCTCGTCTGCCTGGGTTCTCCCATGGCGATTTACCCTTGTAGAACTGAGTTTAATACAATTACCACAAGGAACCATGAAAACTCAGAAAGTCTTTCTATCTAGGCCCACCTTTAAAAACATACAAAATGTCTGTAAATCCATGACATATCTATCATCATTAGAGACAGTCATGTCACCAACTTTTACCTCAATTTCAAATTCTTAGTTTTTTGTGTGACTGCTAACTACAGCTTCAACAGCTACTGATCTGAGGGAGTCCTGTGCTAACTGTGAAATCCCAGATGTGATCCCAGTTTAGATTATAATACAGTTTAATAATTCTGATCCTAGTGATATCCCAGTATGCATCCTACAGCACTGCTCCTTGTTAGTGAAGACTGAAAATACCAAAAGTCTACCCTTGAAGCAGATTGTCAAGTTTACAAACAGCCAACAGAGATCAAGGATTATTAACAACATCGGCTCTCAGAACTGAGGTTTTTTTAAAGTGTCTGTTTTGTTATCTATATCATCCATGACCTACGTGTTATTCTCAAGGATAACAACAGCTACACCACCTTGAGCAAACTAACTTCTTGAGAGACCAGAGAAGTGAATCACAGAGAGAGCTCACAACAGAGAGCAGCCTGAGGGTCTCAGCAGTGAAAATACCTATTCGTGACTGGAGACAAAACTTGAAAGCCAAGGAACTAAGCATTATTAAAAGCTAAAGCTTATCAATACACTAGAATTTTCCATGCTTATTTATAACTGAAAATATTATTTATATCTATACAGGACTAAAAATCCTCTCTCTTTGTGTACAACAATGTTCTTTTCTTTAGCTCCAATTATGGGTGGACAGCATTTCTCCAAACCAAACCTCAGCAGAGCAATACCCAACACGAAGGGGTCCAGCATCTATGACTGACATAACGAGAGCAGGCTGACTGGGAAGCCACGACTGAAGTCAGAGGCAGGAAGGTAACTGCATGCCAGTACAGCTGTATGCACCACAAGACAAAAGGGATTCAACAGGAGCTGTCCTGAGCAGGACCTGACCTTGAAGGTTCAGCTGTAGTAAATCAAGAATGGTGTTAACTAACACGTGGCTCTTTGCACAAGCTAAGTCTCAAAATTGCCTCCATCCTCATCCTCCATTGCAGGAATTCAGTCTAAAGGTAAAAAAAGACATGAATTGCTCTCTCAAATCATATCCAAGTGGAAGATACAGAGTGAAAAAATTGAGTCAGGAAAGAAACACATTGAGGCTTAAGAAACCAAGAATAGAATCAGCAATGAGAGTGGGCTTTGTAACTTAAAAGTGGGGGTTAGTTCTCCTAGGAGCAGTTTTCCTTTCTGCAGAAAGCCACTCTTCCTTAGCCTCTTCTCTTACACATGAATTCAGTTAGAAGACTCTCTTCTTCATCTCAGTGGTTGTGTCCCAGGCATTGTGAAATATTAGTGCTGTCAGCATTTGCAGCTGTAGGAAGTCAGATATAAGCCCTAGTGCCACAGTACGCTGCTGGCAATGGAGCCTGGTAACCCTATCACCAGCTAGGGCTTCCAGCACACCAAAAAAAAAAAAAAAACTCAGTTAAATAAACCACAGACTTGGTGAACAACAAAAGATGTGCCTGCTCATTCTGCCTGGAAAG
>WEKY01031537.1:87390-180935 GCA_013390045.1 Picathartes gymnocephalus
CCGGGGAGGAACCCAATGACGTGTTTTCACATGAGGGAGAAAGAGCATTACTTATCTTTTCAGGCCTTTATATTGCTCCTGATAAAATCAGTAGGAAATTTGTCTTTAGTTTCAAAGAGAATAGAAAGATGCACTATGAATTTAAAACTGAGTTTTCAAGGGGTTCGGGTTTTTTTTAATAAACTTGAAAAATGGGACAAGCTTCCTTGCCACCAATTGAAAAAACAAACAAACAAACCAAAAAAGTAGAACTCATTACTCCTTAGCAACCATTGTACATCACAGAAGCAGTTTCTTAAAAGGCATCTCCCTTCCAATGGAGAACTGCAAGGCTTTCTAGTAAAATGTCTAAATCTAACTCCTTATTACTTCAAGTTCCCCAACCCGTGGCCAGCCTGACAGCCTTGGAGCCTGTGAAAGGAAGAATGTAATGAGTATACATTAATGTTATACACTTTCCATAGTTCTTGTTCTGGTGTGACCAGATTTATGTATGGAGTAGTTTGAATGTAATTCATCACGATTATACACAGCATTGACTTCAATATTTCTGCAGGTAGCACCATCTCCAAATGCTCTTAGCCACGGCTGTTTAAAGCAACTGAGAAGTGGTGACAGAATGTTCATTTGTTTTGGTGGCAAGACTCAATTAAAACAACATAACAGGGTCTAAAAAAATACTAATCTGTGAAAAAAATGTGAAAGTCAGTTAAGTAAAACCTTCAAATATCCCCTTGTTCATGACAAGCTGTGTGGGCTGACAGCTTGTCCCAGGGGAGTGAGAGGTCTTAGAAAAAGCCCTGCTACAAAAGGACTGGCTGTTAAGGCAAATCCCCACCAGTCGGAGCCCTGAGGAAGGTGAAGCCCTGCTACTGATGCCCAAACACAGAGAAGACATTGTGAAGGAAATATGGGGGATGAGAATGGCAGTGGAGGAAACAAAATAGGGACTGCCTCCCAAACAGGGGAACAATAAACCTGTGAAAATAAGGAAGTGCTTTTTCACTAGACTAATTTTTAAGGAAGAAAAACATATCCCATGACTTTCAAAATGCTACCTCGGCCATTAGTGAACTCCATGCTACCACAGCTTGAGGCATGGAGGGGGAGACAAGGAGGCAGGTTATTAAAAGTAAAATGGAAATACAAGGAGGGTTCTTTTCAAGTAAGAATCAGTTCAGTTGCTGCTATCTTCAGAGGAGACAAAAAAAATAATAATATTACCTCAAGTATTGCTAACTTCACTTTTTCATCCCAAGTTCTGCAATAGCCAGTGTTGTTCCCAGACCACTAGGGTCCTCAGGCCTTGTCACCAGAGCTCTCATTTCTCAGAGAATTGCAGTTCAACGACATCATGTTCTAAAGCCTTTTTTTTTCCCCACACACAAGTTATAGCCATGAATGTAATGCAAACTGTTAGAAAGAGTCATTTTAGACAGTCTCGGGAGTAGGTGAGAGAGAGGAAGAAGAGCCATGTAAGGAAATTTGAGTCTCTGAAGCGCAGAGTAACTTCACAGAACTAGGATTGTTGAAGGGAAGCAAAGCTCTCTTGTTGGTTTACACTGCCCAGAGCCATAAATGTATCACAATTGAAAACACTAATAATAATTTACAGTTAGAGAGTGCTTTTAATCAAAGAACTTAGAGGTGACCTTACATATTTGCAGTTCTTATATGTTGCTACACCTCTCTTTGTAGTTACTCCTAAAGCTGTTTCATGGCATACTGTACAGGAGTCCTGAAGGCCAAAATGCTATGCCCCAGAACACAGTCAGAGCAGCTAATAGGACCACAAAATCCCTCCTCCCAAGCCCCAGGTCTCACAAAAATCCCTAAGATACCTATACAGTCAATGCTGGTAAGTGATATGACTATAAAGACAAAAGAAAATATTGAAGAACAATTCAACACTAAAGAGAGACACAGACTTTCCTTATTAAGTACTCTAATGTTGTATCTCCAAGTCTCTTGTTCACCTCCTAAGTTCTAATACATGAGCAGTGAGAGAACAAATTAAAAGAGAATTACATGAAAGAATATGTCCCATCTGTGAGGTTGGATTTACTTCCCCAAAACTTTACTCCCCAAGCACCTTCTCACATGAAGCAAATCCACTAGAGAGAAATCTATTTGCAACATCCATTCTTCACAGCGAATTGCCTAACATGAAGGTTGTTCCCACAAAGTAAGCAGAGTATGCAGCTGTGGAAGCATAATTAAAAGATTTTTGTGCAGTTCTTGGAGTTCTCAAAGAGAAGATGTGGCCAGCAAGACCCAGGACAGCCCATTAGCAGCCTGGCTTTCTCATGACATGAACTTTCTTGCATACCCCATGGCAGTTTCCACTAAGAGCAGCATTGCATTTGTTTAAATTTGCATTAACAACAGAAATAGTTTGTTTCTTAGAAGGCAAAATCCTCCCAGCAATTACTTTACTAGATGAGCATCTCTGCTTTCGTTTCAAAAAATAAAAGGAGCTGTCTCTGGTGTGTGTCAAGAGCTGCAGGGACTACATGGAGCTTGCAACACTCAATCTACCAAAGAGGTTCAAGGCAGTTCACAGGCCTAAGACAATGCCAGCAGGGCACTCACAGGGAGGTGACAACAGAACAGCTACATGGCCCTGCAATATCTCAGCCCTGACCTGAGCCTCTGGGGGTCTCCAAAGAGTCTGCGAGAAGGGATGCAGTCCCAATAAGCATTACTCCTTACTTTTCCCATATTCTACAGCTCCTGTCTGGGCGTGGTAAAGCTGAAGTTCATTCCTCTGAGCACAATTAAACAGAATAAAACATCAGGTTTAGCATCAGTGATGGCTAAGCCAGCTCACCTCCAAATATCCCACCAAGCTGCACAGACCTGAACACGATGACAGGCCTCTCAGTCACAGAACACGCCTTTGTCTTGAGACACTGAAACAAAGCCAGGAATGAGATGTACCATGTGTTGCTTTAACATATTCAAAGTTTCTTTTGGAAGGTCATCTCCTGTGTTGGCAATTCTGTGCTCAGGAACTGACAGCAACAAAAAACACACAGCCCAGCTGAAGTGATGCTGGATGGGCCCTTGCATTGTGAAAATTACAAATTTGCAACATAGTGCTGCTTAGGAGCTGCATCCACAGGCCCCACAGCACTGTGGGCACCCTGTGAACTCTAATGAATGTGGCAGAACAGATCATTAACTAGCAGACCTATGACAGATTATTTCTTGTAAAGGCATCATATACTTTTATCAAAAATGGGTTTGCTGCTTTTGAACAAATCACATGGAGACAGCAGTGTTTCTGTTTGCAAAGACCTCACACACCAAACTAACATTATCTCCACAGAACTACCTTAGCTGACTACACAGCAAACACCTTTATTGATGCTGATACAAAGAAAACTACAATAACATAGGGAGAGTTTGGGAATCCCAGATTCTCTTTCCCCAGCTCCCAGTTGCTACTTGATTCCTATTTTCCAGCTCAAAATCCCAGAGAAAGAGCTAGGGATTTAAAACATATTATCAACATTATGGCAACATTTGCGGAACCTGGATGTAAGTAGAAAAGCGGTCACAGGGAAGGCTTTGGAGGAATTACTTGATCTGTGTGCACTGCTGGAATGCTTAATGCTTCTCCAACAAAGTTCCAGTTTAGTTTTACAAGCATGGCAGCCTTTGCACATTAGCACATGTTATGTGAAACATCACCCCACTTTCCCAAAATAGCAGCCCTAATGAGTTTCATGGTAGCTCTTCTGCTGATCAAACATGGGTTTATGAGAATACAAGGAGCCAATGGGGTGCCTGTGCCCATGCATCAGCCCAAGTGCAGGCACACTGCAGAATGGCTTCTGCCCACACAGGCACTGTTTGCTGGCTAATGAACAGGAAGACACGAATACAGTCATACTGCAGTTCATTAATAACTTCAGATGAAGTAGTAACAACCTTTTGAAATTGTTCAACAAAATCTTTCCAAAATGTTGTAATCTGGATATACCTTTTTATTGGAAAACAGCAGCTAAGACTCATTGGTACACAGATGACAAAGATTAAGCCTCTCTCCTCCAGCAGATATACAAGAGATGGAAAGAAAGAGATAAAAAGAATGCTTTCCATGCTCTCCCTTCTTCCATTAAATGCACACAAGCCCCTCTACAAGCCAGCAGTAAGCCTGGGCTCCACCTGAGGGCATCATCTTGACACAAGGACACACATTATGTTTATACGCAGTACTGAATCCATAAACGGGAATATTAATACTTATCCTCTGGTCTTTAAGGCTCCTGTAACAGGGCACAGGAGCTGGGCAAGGCAATATGGCTCATCAGAAGATAGCAATCACTGGTACAACTGGAACTTCAAAAGCCTAAAGATAAATTTCTCAGGCAATGTGGATCCCATTGCTTCTATGGAAGTATGAAAAGCAGTCAACATGCTGTAATCCCAACTCCTGACATGTAATCAGACATCTACTAGTCTTTTATTCAAAACATCACTATTTTGCCACATGACAAGAAACACACTCACACAACTAGAGAGAAGTGGAATGACAAAAATATCACCTTGGGTGAAGGTACATGGCCATAGCCTGTAAGACAACTGAGAGATCCTGATAATGTGACTACAGCAGAAATATCCCAAGCACACAACTCTAAGTCCCAGAGCCTTTATGCCACAGAGTCCAACATGCTAACATCATAGAAGGAAAGAGTTTTTCACATATGATAATTATACAAGAAGGGGTGCCCCATCAAAATACCCAGGCAGTCTGCAAGTCACTCCCTGCCTACAGCTCCTGGGCCTTTGAAGCAGCAGATTGCTGGCCTTGAGCTGGATGTATCGATTATACAGCCTAAATTGGATATGACTGACAAGACTTTAAATTGGGCAAACCTACCACAGAAGGACAAAGAAGTATTGCCTGTATTATATAGTTTTTAAGCTCTCCCCACCACTCAAAGAAGCTCAGCAAGGTGAACTACTGTATTCCCCCTACAAGATCTATTTCCCAGGAAGCAGAAACTAGGACTGGTTTCTATAATCAGGTCCCAGTTCATAAGATCTTTCTTACCCTCGTATGCATTTGCTCACTCTCTCACTATCACACATACAATTAAGTTCAGCTTCTAAAAGTTCTACCTGTAATTGGAGCCAGCTGCAACCTTTCTGACACATACTAATTGCCAGTAATGATTTAAGTGCAGTCAATTCACATGCTGCAATTGTTTTAAGTAAAGGAATCTTTCGTACCTTTTCCCTGAGAAAAATCTGTTAATCTTTGCTGCTGACTTATTAAATCCTCCAGTCACCTGTTTGCCATCATTTTCATGAGCTGATAACGTGTTTATTAGAGCCATAATATGCAGGTGGAAGCATAAAGGTCTCATTTGGTGGAGTATGAATTCTGTCTCACACATCTGTATGGAAAAGCTTCGTTTCACCCTTCAGCTGTGCCTCAGAAAAGGGTAAGTTCCAAAATAGTATATTTTATTCTTTTCAAATGAAATATTAGTTCTTTTAAGCTTGGTACATATCTCAAAACACCATTTGGATGTGCGTGACAGGTTGGTTTTTGTTAAGCTCCAGATATCATCACTGCCTATGGTAAATCTATCTAGCTTTAGTTAATTTCCATTTAATTGTATTCTCCTTTTAATTATTTTTCATATATAAAAGCAAATCCTATAAAATAATAAAATGTCATATGGATTCTATAAGGCTGGTTTAAGACTGCTTCCCACAAACTATTTCAGTCTCCTGCAGAACTGACCTGAGATATTGCAGACCATACACTTCCGGCAGAATGAACCCAGTATCTCTTTGCAAGTTTTGCTTTTCTTTCTGTAGTGTTTGGGGGTTTTTTGGGGGGTTAGATATTTTAGGGGTGGAATTGTCTGATTGTTTTTTAAGGCACGCTAGGAAAATTAATACAGTGTGTGCACTGCATTTATCAGGCTACTTTTTCCACCACTGAGTAACTCAATGGACAACCAGGTAGCAAATGGAGGTTCTGCTGCAGCTGAGCTCACTGGCCCTTTGTCTGTCTTATGTGTGTGTTGTGCTGAATGCATGTAGCTCCTTGGGCAGCATATGCCAAAACCCAGCTTTAAATGGGATCTAACCCAGGTATCTGCCATCTCTGGAAAGACATTCATAACCCTTGCCTCACCTGTGAGATTCTGCAGGAGAAAAAAATATGTATGAACCAGAACTGAAGTGAGGATGTTCTGCTAAATATTTTTAACTATCTAAAAAAGAGAAATAAGTAAAAAAAAGTACTGACCAGCCACACAAGGAATCAAGGCAGATTTTTCATGAGAAAAATTAAGCCTGAATCCAAAGGGAAAAAGTATAAGAAATTAAAAAAAAAAAAAAAAACCACCTGCAAACAAGGAGCAAAACAAAAACCTAAATTAAGTTTGGGAAAAACTTTCCAAATACAAGAGGAATTTAATCTGAGTTAGGATTCCTTGAATTGGCTCCTGAAAATATAAAGTAGGGGTCTAATTCTAGGACAGTATGTAGTTTACTATAAAACAAATCTAGCATATAAAAATTTCCTTCCACAATTCCCATGACTTGTGGCACAGACCCAAACCCTCTTCCATGATTCACATCCAAACCTCCCAGGAGAGGTGTGATGGCCAGATTGTTAGTTTTAGTGTATGAGTAGTTTGGGTGAAATGACAAATTCTAGCACTCAGTCATACTGTGGAGAAGAAATGACCACAGTTATGAGCAAAGGGCAGAACTCCACTGACAGTTTATTATTAGCATCTTGAATATGCATAAAAAAGTTGTGGGTTTTTTTTAAGGTAAATAACATTTTCCTACCTAACTGGCCAGTCCTCAGGGACAATTTGTTAGTCATTCCACAGCATGGGCCAATTCTTCTTTTCCAGAGAGGAGAACAGAATGTCTCAGCAGATCCAGTAGTCTACCGGGCTGATGTTTTGAGGCACCATACAACTCCTAAAGTCTGCTTCTATGCCCAGTAATCTCCTGAATCTGCATTTTACACAAACTCTGAGCCAGTGCTGACCATGCCCAGACTAACACCTTCTGGAATAGCCTTCCCTACCACTGAAAACCTTGCCAGAGTAAATAATGTACCAGTTTGCTGATGCAGCCTCTTCCAGAACTCCTCCTAGCTTTAACCTTTCCAAATAGTCCCTAAATGTAAAATACAGTTAATCTATACCTCTGACTCATCAGATTATTCATTACAAATTTTATGTTTGTTGTTAATTACCCCTTTTTTCTTCCTGTTTGCAGATTAACCACAGAGCAATCCATCAAAACATGCAGAGAAACAAGTCCCAGCCTCGTGGTCTTTGTTCACAACTCATTGCTCCTGATACAAGAGTGATCATTTCTAGCACATGTTATTTCCTCCTTGTCCCTGACTACTTGGCTAAAATTCTTGAATTGAGGAGAATACTGACAAGTATTAAATAATGTATGCAACTTTGACACAGCATTGCAGAAAAAAAGGCATTTCTACTAAAATTTGTGAGCATTCCAGATTCACCAGTCTTTCTAAAAATACCTCTTAGATATCCCAGTACTAGCAAATGAAAAATATCTGGAGAATGCAAAGAAAAAATAATGAAGAAAGGCATGGATAAACAAACCTTGCAACATTTGACTGTAAAAGCTATCATTGGAGGGATCATATCACACAGTTAGTTCTATCTAACCACCTCACCTAAAACTTGTGGCAGTTAGAGATAATTCAACAGTGGAAAGCAGAAAGGCAGAGGCCTGCCTCAAAGGGCCAGCAACATCCTTTTTTTTCTCTCAGAGCAGTTCCTACTTCATGTGTGGTGTCCCACATGCCCATTGGACCACAAGCTCTGAGTAGGAGCACTAAGCCAGTTATTCCTGTTTCTAAAGGGAAGTGAGGGGAGAGACAGGAGGAGGCAAAAATGGTGGTGACTGCTGGAGACGCAGAATTTGAAGATCAAGGTTTCCCAACTGAGATTAGAAGAAAAGAGGACTGAAAAAAGAACTGTCTCCTTGGATATTTTCTGACACTTCCCAAAACGTATCTAAACAGGACTGGTCTTATCAGATAGAGGCACTGAGAGATGGATGTGAGCCAGCTGACAGCCATGTGAGCATGGGACAGGCAACAGGAAAGCTCAGGCTACTGCAGAGTAGGGGAAAGTATATGCTGCTATTTCCCAGGCAGCCCCTTAAGCACGGAGAAAGGAGAGGAATACCACAGAAACAAAGCAGGCCATGCCTGAACCCCTGGGTGATAAACATTTAAGGACAGGGTAGAAAAGAATTGCTTAGAGCCACTACAAACGCAGCAGTGTTGAGTTCAGCCTGGGCCAAGGCACTCCAGCCCAGCTTGCCAGACTTGGAAGTGGCTCCATACAAACCTCAGCAGCCTCTTACCTTCCTATCTGATGGGCTCTTAATGCAGTTCCTCCATCTCCCACGTGTGAACAGTAGTAATGTTATGTTCTTACTTGCTATAGGATACCAGAACTGTAATAGCGGTGGAAAGGCTGGAGAGAAATCAGGACAAGAATCTAGGATTAAAGAAAAATGCCTGGTTAATTGTCATTAATAAAAAAAACCTAAACAGAGTTGCAAGCTTCTGTATTTATCATGTGAGGGTCCCTTGAAAACAATCAACCCCTAGTCCCCTGAGGGCTTTTCCAAGAGTTACTGAAGATATCTAATGAGGAAATATTTAAGAGGCCTAATTATAAGAAAAAATAAACCTTGATAACCATCTTATCCCGCATACAGCTCAAATATGACTCAGAGTTTATTTTAATAATCCTCTCAGGTTAACACAACATAGTCCAAACTACACTGTAGCAATGCAGCTACTGAGAGATCATGAAGAGGAGCTTGAAACACCCACAACGGGATGCCTGACCAAACAGAGGTGAAAGACCAGAGATGTGCTACGGAGGGCTGCAAATAGCAGCCTTGAGAAAGCAGGGCTTTGCATTGCAAACTCATATCATTATATCAATTTTGGCCACTTTGCTCTGATCACCTGTGTCAACAAGGCATTTCCTCTCTTCTGTACCTTGAGCCACATTGCTGCACCTGCCCTTGAGGGAGGAGTTATTGGATTAACACAGCTTCCTCTTATCTGTGTTTACTCACCAAAATTACTCTGCAGAGAAAACTCCCTGAATCAGTCCCAGAGCTGTAGTTTCACTCATATGCAAAAACTCAGATGTTGCATTAAACATGCAGAGTTTTTTTTTTAAAAAAAAAAAAAAAAAAGTTACCAGATTGTGAGTAACCACCACAAGCCAAGCTGGGTGAAGTCACTGGGGATTTTTCTTTCCAGTACGCCCACACCGCTGGGACTCTTTCAGAGGGACAGACACCTGCAGTGCTGCTGGGCAAAGGCAAACCTTTTTTCCCCACTTTCCCTGAACTAGGGGAGAAGAACGTGGGTAACCACCAGAATAGACAAGGAAACAGGTTCAGACATGTTACCTTTGCTGCTTGTATTGGGCCAATAGCAAAAAAGAAAAGGAAAAAAAAAAAGGTGGAGTCATAAGGAATTCTGCTTGCTAACACTACTGCTGGCTTTGCTCCAAACCCATGACCCTTACAACATGTCGCTATAGGATTGCTGGGCAAGCTGCTAGAGTCACTGAAGCAAGAGAGAGAAATCCCCAGATTTCCTACTGTGTGTAATTCTGCATAGTGCGAGCTAACCATAACCCCCCTGAGATACTTCTTGGTTTTAGTTTCAAAATGGGCACAAAAAAGATACCAAAAAAAAAAAAGTTAGAACTATACAACATTTATCTTTAAAGCAAGTAAATTCTGATAGCCAAAGACAATAGACTTCAGTAACATTTGTTACTTAAAGCAGCCTTCCAATCCTGAACTGGGACTAAAACCTCAGAGCTGCATGCCCAATTGCTGAGCTGGAGCGAGATACAACTCCTAATGAGTCTTCCCACCGAACAATCGGCTTCTTCAAGGTAAGCAGAGATTTCAACTGAAGGATAAACAGGAAACTGTTAATGACAACCTTAAAAGGTTAGATAAGAAAACAGGTTCCAAAGTACTTTATATTTATCTACTTGGCTTTCACCTGCAGATACTTGTCACCACTTACTGCCTCCTCTGCAGGCCATTAATGACCCACCATATTGCTTACAGAAGACTTCACAGTAAGTCATTTGTGTGAAAGAACTGTAAACTCATATCTACTTGGGAAAAATTGAAAATATCCTCCTTAAAGGCAAAGGAAATGGGCTAATTCTCTCACCTGTAAATGGTAATCTGCCTCTGCTGAGACCATTTTCTAATAATATAAGCCTGTACTAAGTCAAAACCAGTAACTTGCATCTTAAACCCAGGAATGCCAAAGATACTTCTTTGGGACATCTGCTGAACCTTTAACATACTGTTTTCTAAGGAATAGAGTTTTCACAGCATCCTAAAGCTCAGGAAGCTCTCATCATGACATCAGGGCCAATTCAAAATTCAATGAAGACAAAACATACCAATGTAACTGATGCAAGTTAAAGTTGGATCTTGCAGCTTTCTAAGCCCTTGTGCCACTTCTGCAGACAGATGAAGAAATCCTGGTCAAAACCAGCCTATACCCAGGACTATGCCAAACTGCAGTTTCAATGAAATATGCCACCATTTAGCAAAAGTGAAAAGGAGAGTAGGGTATCAGCACACTGAAATATTTTCTTAGCCTATCTTTCTAAGTACTTATAGCAGTGCTTCTGAAGTCCCCTTCTTCTATCAAGTGGAAAATTTCTGAGATTCCAGAGGCTCACATGTGACTTGGCTAGAAAAATGCAAGGCCCAACCTTTCAGCACACAGGCCACCCACATGAAGAGATCACTCACAGGACCTGGGATAACAAGTCTGAACTCTGAAATAAATCAAGAGTTTGACCTTGGATAGGTTTAGCAGAGCTTAGAATGAAATCTAGGGAGTCAAACAGACATGAATACTATGGCCCTTTGCTGCTACAGCTTCCTGATAGGAGAAGACAATGATCAATGTTGAAGAATAATTCAGTTAACAGGAATGTAGAGTGCTGACAGAGGTATAGTGGAATACTAGACATTTTAAGTTGTAGGGAAGAGGAGATGGGGAAACACAAATTCTCACCAGAGGAAGGAAAACTAGGACAGAAATTAAAAAGAGAAATTGACAAATAGCACTCTCAAATACAACCTGTTAAGCTGAGAGGACCTCCATACCTACAACATAGACTGTATCTAAGGTGTTGTAGTGACTTGGTACTGCATCATTTTCTTGTTGTCTGTGAGTTTACATAGCTGCAAGACAATCACTTTCCCCAATAAAATCATTAAGCAAGCAGGTTTCTAGTGATTCACTCGACTTCTAAAATAAACACTATCACAGCTGATTATAAGCACTTACCCATGCTGTAACTGCTGTCATATTCAGATACACAGGAGTATAACACTACCTTCAATAACAATACCAGAAAAATTACATTCATTTTCTAAGTCAAGCAAGGTCTTACTTTCAGCTTGAGGGCATTCAGCTCTCTGCTTGTAATATGGGAACTTTTCAATGTCATCTCCAGGCAAGCCCAATGTTGAGGAAAAGTTCTACAAATCAAAGCACAGACCATATGATTTTGATGACAACCCACTCACCCAAAGAGAAAAGTGCAGGATGCATGCAATCCCTTGCCTCTACCCAGTCAAACCAATACCTTTATTTCCCCCTGCAATGGTTTATATATTGAAAAGAAAAATAACAATGGCTATTAACCATCTGCTTCTCACCCCATTACAGCTAAAATGTGGTCAACTGAATAATTTACTTCTTTTTGCTCTGCCTGGGAGATAAGACTGGTGGGAAGGGAAATTATATTCCCAGCTCCCAGCACAGGAACAAATAAGGGACCTTCAGCAAATAAGAGAGAGATGAGAGAGAGAGATAAGGAGGCCCCTATTTTCTGGTAGAGATGGAAGTGGGGATATGCCAAGCACAAGAAGGCAAACCTGCAACCAGCAGGCATGTTTGAAGAAGCAGTAGATGGGAGAGGAGCCTGGAGAGAACCCCTCAGAGGAAAAACATGGTGCAGAGAGGTCTCAGTGCCATATTCAGGGCTGCAGAATACACACCACATGGTAATTTTCAATAATATTACAGGTTTGTGAAGCTAGTTAACAGGGTTCCCCTGACAGCCTGAGAAGTGTTTATGAGACAGATTTGGTGAAGTGGGTTGAAATAAATTTATGAGAGATGCTGGACTGCCTCTGAGTCATGAAGAGCACTGGAGAGGCAGAAAGAGATGGGGTAAGCAAAGGTACAAGCTGACTGTCACACCTGGGGACAGCCAAGGAGCACAGTGTTGGCCTGCACGTACACTGAGAGCTGGTGCCTGCTGATAAAGAGGCAGCATTTTTACCTCAGGGTAGCCAATATGCATGTCGAGGTAAAATAACAGTGACAATGAGGCACTACAAGACTTACCATGAGGTGACTTGCCAAGATGAGTATTGTACCTTGCCTGGGGTTGACCTGAGGGAGTTTACCTCATGGTAAAACTAATGTGTCGTGTGTTGCCTTTGCTGAGATTTCTTATTCAGACAGTTGACATGTAGCTTTGTTACCCTGAGGAAAAACTACTCAGGTTTTACTGACAGTGAAAATATGATGATTCACATCTTGGTGCCCTGTTCAAGAAACTGAAACCATTTTGCATTTGCTCTGGGTGTCATTAGTAATTTTTCTTCACTTACTTTCACTTAAAAGCATATAATTTGACCAATACACAGATGCATATGCTCACCAGACAGGCTTCTGCAAATTTTGCAAAGAATTTTTTCATATACTGCAGACGTTCCTTACTTTTCATTTCTGCACAGGGCCATGTTTTACCATGTCATTTTCTTGCAAACAGTTAAGAGGAAATTAACACAACACAAATTAAATTTTTAATGAAAATCACTCTGGAGGAATAACCCATCTTCTTCTTTTAATTAAAATAAATCTTACTGTTCAGCATTTAAAAAAAGAACTAAAAGTCAACACGCAGGTGAAAACCCTTTCATGCATATATAACTCATTATTCTGCTCATGTGTCAGTGTCACAATACACCAAATAAATACATATTAAACTTTTCACAAGCATTAATTATTGAGAAGAAAGCTAAATTCTTGCATGAGTGTTATTAAAACATTATCAGAAGTTTCCACACTAAACTCACTGGAGATAAGTTTCATACTCCTTGCATCCCTCAATACATATGCCATAAACAATTTAGGGTAGGGATGGCCCTTCCTTGTTTAAGAAATGGTCAGTACCAGATATAATTTCACTCCTACTTCACTGTAAACAATGATCAGTGACAATTAATAGCAATCTTAATGGCTTATAAATCCTTTATGAAGGATTTTAGAGAGGGGTCTTTTAATTAACTTTGGCCTCTCTATAGAAATATAGCATAGGACTTGGAGTGTTTTTAACCTGCCTTCTTCAATCAGGCAAGATAGAACAGGCTGACCAAGTTTTCTCCGACCCTCTTCCAGACTCTCCTGCCCCAGTAAAATGACCAGTCCATGGTACCATGAGCAGGCAGCAGATGGATACAACTGGTGGATGCTCTCCCATTACAAAACTCTACAAGGCTGTGCATCTGCACACAGCAGTCAGAAGCACGTGGTGTGCCTGCGTTAAGCATTTTGAACTCAGTGGTAGACAGGCTCTCAGCCGCTACCCCCGGCATGTCCCATCAGGATAACAGAATACATCCGCAGGTGCATCCTGGCCAAGATCCGGCATCTCACCTCTGCCCTGCGCCACCATTCTGGGTGCCTCTGCCCTTTGCATGATCACATTAGGGCTTCAAAAATGTGGGAGCCCTATGCAGCTACATCAGGAAGCTCTCCAGGAAGCTGGGTCACATATCAGACAGGAGTTAAGCAGGTACACATGAACATCTAGCTTTGGGCTTAGATACTCCTCTCAACCCTCTCAAAAGAGGGAGCTTTCCAGGCTCCCAGCTACACGAACACTATCTGTGTAGAAATAGTTTTGTAGTCACAACTACTGCAGTGATAACAAACACACCAGCATAAAAAACACCTTCTTATCCACCTCCCAGAGCACTTCAAAGGTCAGAAGTGTTTTTCCACCTGATTAATTTGTTTTCGCTATAGAACAAATTTATGGATTATGTAGTTGTTCCAAGTTGGAATATGCAAAGACAGTATTAGCAACCAATACATTATACAATGCAGTAAAAGATGGCCTGGGGTTTCTTCTGTTTCAGAGGTTTGGGTGATGCTTCCAACCTTTATTGTACTGATAGAAAGGTTAAAAAGTTAGTATCCTAGTGAAAGCCAAGATTCTCATTGCCATTACCTTCATTCGGGAGCTAGAAAAATGTCAAATATTACAAGAATCAAAATGCAAATCACAAGGGATCCAAAGGAAGACCAAATCTGCCATGCCACACCAGGCCAACCATTCATGTCCAGCATCCCACTCCTAGCAGAAGCATTTAATCACTGCCTCAGATTTAGAGAAAGACAATAACCCCATAATGCACCTGACCAATTATGAAATGCTGTATATGGATAAGGGAAAATCCTTCCTGATCCCTACAGAGACTAGTCAACGTGCTCATATAGGAGATTTAATTAAGCCTGTATTATTACTTCAAATGTTACAACTGTTCATAACGTTTTCTAGGCCCTTTTCAATCCAACCTGGCATTCACATTTACAGCCTCCCGTGGTTCAGAAGTCCACCAGCTCAGCCTCACGCTGTTAGGCACCTTCTGTGGATGAATGAAATTTACTGGCCTTTCTGCCTCATTTTCTTAATACCACACCATGCCAGGCAGAAATCTATAGCTTTTTTTATGATGTCGCCCACTTCAGGCAGTCACCTCCAAGTCCACACAGATGTTGGCTGGGTGATAGAGTAGGGAGGTTGAGAGGAGGAAAGGAAATCATTGAAAAGGTGCACCAGGACTAGCAACACAATCCCTCCTCAAGCTTGCCTAGACACCCAGAGTTTGCCTGCATATGCAAAATTAGGATTATATCTATAATGGTGCAATTATTAATAAAAAACAATAATTAATTATATTATTGTTACTCCAGCCTCCCTTCTAGAACATCCTCTGCTTTCTGCCTCTGCAATCCCACAAAAATTTACTTTTAACATGTTGAAAGCAGCAGATAAGAGAGAAACGCAAACCTCAGGTCCAACTATAAAGAGAAAAGGAAGGAAGGAAGAGGGAAGGCAACAAGTTAATAATTGGTCAGAATCTGAAGTCTACAGTAAAGAGGGAAATAGTTTTGTTCTGTTAAACAAACACCTTACTAATGACAGGGTCTCCTGCCCATTTCCTACAATCCTCTGGATAATCTTAAAAAAAAAAAAAGGATCTGTAGGTTCAGTCTCTGCCTTACATAAAGTCAATTCTGAAGAAAATTACTTGGAGGGGGAAGGAAAAAGGGGAACTGACAGGGAAGTCAATTCGGAGAAGAAAATGTTGTGTTTTTGGAAATTCTCCTCCCTAAAATTACACAGTACCCCATTTTGGAAACTCCAGAGCAATGTTTCAGCAGTCCTGGAACAGAGTGAGACCCTTGGCAATGCCAGCTGACAATCTGCCCCAACTGTGGCTGCAGTGCTGCAGAGCCGGCGAGGCCAGGAGCCCCGCAGCCCATGGGCTGACTGCTGCAGCCACATCTGAACTGGAAACAGTTTTCTACAGGGGAAACAGAAATTTCCAATGGAAGTTTTTGCTTTTGAAGGAATTAGGTGACTTCCTGTAAATCTGTATGACTGCAAAGCAGTTTATCAATAAACCAGAGTGAGTTCAGCAGAAGTCCACCAGCACTGGAGCACTTGCCCTATGTGCAGGGGCTGAGGGAGATGGGCTTGTCCAGCTTGGAGAGATGGCTTTAGAAAAACAGCAGCCCCCCAGTGCTTATGAGGATAATCAGCAAGGAGATGGAGGCATGTTCTTCACAGTGATATATAGTGGAAGGGCAGCAAGCATAAATTGCAAGTAGGGTTCAGACTGGATTTGAGGAAAATATTTTTTCACTATGAAAGTCTTTGAAATCAAGCAGGGGAACAGGATGTCCAAAGAGGTTATCCAACCTTCATTCCTGGAGTTTTTCAATAGCTGACTGGACAAAGTCTGGAGCAACTTGGTCTGATCTTTTAGCTGACCCCATTTTGAGTAAAAGGTTTCACATGAGTCTTTCTGAGGTCCCTTCTAACCTGAAAGATATTATCATCTTAAAACTCTCTGCCTGTTCCACCAAACACAGATTTAAGAACTGAACTATTTGGAGCAGATGAACTCATTCAGATGCAAACCACACCATCCCCTTGCATCTCCTTTAAATTGTGTTAGAAATCATTCAGCTTATCATCATCATCAGTGCCCATCTATCCAGTTTGTGTGACTAGAGAGCTCATCAAGTAATTCTGTTATCTGACACTTGTTTATAAACCTTTCTATAGCATTTACAAATGCTGTGCAAACAGTGCACTAATGATAATGAAGCAAGGCTCCTGGAACATCCAGACCACACCCTGCAGCCACCGATTCCCTGCAAGGCGTGGAGAGGCTCTATCCCATCCCTTTAGCTGTTTTAGTTCTGTGTCTTTATAAATTGTATCGCCTGTGATACTGAGGGGCCTGTTTGCCCTCCAGCACGGTATCATTAGGCTTTACACTACCTATCTAAAAGTTTTGAGGAGCAAGGAGAACAAATGCAGCAATCCCTTTTAGGTACTAACGCTTTTGTTCCTGCTAATGTCAAACTTGTGAAATCTGTCAATATCAAACAAGCATATTGTATCTAATGAAAGACTTTGACAAGCTCTCAGCAGTCTTGAGATCAGCCTCTGAAATTTGAGGACGTTCAGCACACAACAATAAATGCACTGGTCCATGTGGATCCTGAGGTCATTAAAGTCCAACACAAAGTATATGAAGTCACTGCAAAGATTCTAATAAAATTTTACAGGCTTTGGAACAAGCAAACAGAGCAGGAATAGCAGATTGCTACGATTTTGGAGAGCTTTGTGATTTTCCCCTGTTCAGCAAAGCAAAATGTTAAGAATAGGAATCCAGGGAACAACAAAAGTATAGGCTTCAAATTTTCACTGTCCTATAACACAGTAACATCACAGTCTCCAAAGTACTCATCTCTGCAACACCTCTGCAAGGTAAATACAGCACCTCTGTTTTACAGATTCAGAAGAGAGGCACTGGAAAACTAAGTGATATGTTGAAAACCATACAATGGACAGAGAACTGAATCCAGGTCTCTTAAATCCCAGGACATTATCTAGACCTGGTAGACATTGTTAACATGTATTTTCTTACGAAAATTAAGGTGTTTTCACCCTCATAACAGGTCTGCAAAGATTTTCTAAAACACTTAATCTCTCAATTTACCAAGATTTCAATTATTCAAAATTTAGACAAACATTTGAATGAAATATAACACAGTAAGTGCTCAAACTAGATGACTTTTGAACACTGTGAAGTGGGATTACCTTGAAAATTTTTAATTGCATGTGCTTTCCCTACCTTTTAATTTCTATTTTTGTACAAGAATAAACCATTGCTGTTTGAAAAGATGCAAAGACTTGGGTTGTGGTGTCTAGAAACTACAAGATTAGACAAGTAAAATCTACCACAACACCTGCTGCTCTTCTAGATGCCCCACACACGGCACTTTTAGCAAGAATTACTGAGTCAAGAGATACCTAATTAGCACTTAGTCTGCATCTAACCTTCTGCATCTGACCCAGGTGCAGAAATGAATATGATAGCTGAAGTTTCAGTTTTCTAGCTTTCTGTTTTTAATGAAAAAACTGTTTTTCTGTCAAGCAAGAGTTTAATGGAAGGGTCTTTTTGAGCAGTCCCATTGCCAAGTGCTCTCAAGACCCATTAATTGACCTAGTAAGGGCATTTAGTGTCTCTAAGTGCTCAATACTTTTGTACTTGACCCTCTGGGATCAACATAACATGATACTCAGAGGCAGAAAAGTAGTTCCAAGTAGCACAAAACCTAGAAGTGTTGATGCACATTCACTGGCAGATTTAACTGGGATGGATGGATGGATGGATGGATGGATGGATGGATGGATGGATGGAGCATTCACTATTGCCAGCTGTCACCTCTGTCCCTCTTTTGGAAGCTCCCACCCCAGGGAGATTTTAGCACAACAAGTATCCCCTCTTGAGCTAGCAGCGTTTGCAGCCTGAAGTCGCCAGGAGGTCATAGGAGGACAGCAGGCTCTCAGCTCCCTGGCCAGGGTGCAGGCACACATCACATCACATCCCACCCCACCAGCCCGTGGCAAGGCACAGGGTGGGGAGGGAAGGGAGCTGGGAGACGTTTCTACTTCAGCTGCCTCTGACTGAACTCTCACCAAGCATGAGTCAACACCCAAAGCCGGTTAGCGGGCTGCCGGCATACAGCTCTGCTGGTTTATAAAAAGGAATGGCCCTATAAAAATAGTTAGGGCTCAAACTTTCAGCAGGCACATCTGCTCTTTGAGACAGACTCTAAGGGCACTTTGAATCACAAAATGAAATACAAGGCTAGTGAAATCCAAGAAAAATTACTGTCTTTCCCCTTGTGTCTGAACTTTTATCTGCACATCTGAACATTTTGCAAAAAACAACAGAAAACCTATTACAAAGATTGCTGGTGCATGAAATGATTGAGAAATATTTGCAGTTTGAAAGCAGTTTCACTTCCTGCCTGATACCACAATGAAGCTTTTTAATAAAGTTAACATCGCTATTATTTGTTTTACATCCATGTCCTTATTTTGTCTGTTTTATATTTCTTGAATACTTACATTAAAAAAAAAAAAACAACACATCTCCTAAAGCCAGAAGTTCCTGAGTTTTCATTGTAAGTCACACTGCTGATAATGTCATAATGTTTCTAATAATAATACTTTATGCTTACACTGTAGGGAAGCTTTCATCCAAATACTTCAATGCATCCTACCAATTTTAGCTAAGCTACCTGAATATAAGCATACCATTTAACAGCTGGGCAGCCTGAAAGATTTTGTGACCCTCTTTCCACAAGCATAGAGGCTGAAAAAGTATGTTATGGAGTCCTGAGTTAAAATACTCTAGGAACCATTAAACTATACTGCCTGTGCAACACCTATTCACAGTAGTTAAGCTCCAGAGCTGATAGAATACTAATTAAATTAATTTTGCAAATGCTTGTGTGCTGCTATTTGTAAGGTTGTGTTCCAATATGCAGACAAGCTGTTAGATAGTCATAAAATGTATTTGTCAGTCATGAAAGTAATGAATTTCAGCATGAATAACTATCTAAAAACTGTCCTATGAAATAGAAAACATAACAAAAAGCTATCATATGTCCTCTACTATTATTTTTGGTTACTTAAAATGTTTCAGCTGCCCACTCAAAAAGCCACGTGAGTACTATCATAATCTTGCAGGCTCTGTCTCTTTCTAGAAAATACTTGCACAGTGTCCAGAATAAAAAAGCTAAATTTGTTCATTACATTTTTAACCAATACAGTTAAATAGAAACCCAAATACCATTCTGACCCACAAAACGAATTGCTACAGGGATGGCTGGCCAATTGTTCTTGCTTTTAGTTCCAAAGGAGACTCTCTGGTTTCTTTGACAGCCTCTTCCAAGGTGGTGTAATTGGCAATGGTAGCGTGGCTGTTACTCTATTAAAATCATACAGCCAAACTTTGGTAACACAGTGATAGCCCAGCCCATGCTCTGCACTGCCTCAAAGGTCATGTTTCTTGCATCTTCTTCTGAAGCCATCTGGGGGCACCTGTTGGCTGCTGGACTTGCTGGACTCTGGGCCAGTTCTTGCAGTATGATGGACATTATTATATAACTAAATAAGTGACATATAGGTTAAAAGTCTTCTTTTTAACAATTTTCTTCCTATATGGAAAGTTAGACATGCATATTTAATCTGAAGTCTTTTATTTCTATAGGGCTAAATGAGTTGCAAGACCCACACCAAAATATGATTATGCTTAGTGACAAATGTGGGAAATATACAGTAAGATAGGGTGTGAAGGGCAGGAAGTAGAGAGGGTATCTGGGTGATTCATGTGTGCCTCTGTCTTCCAAACAAAAAATTTATTGCCCAGGGACAATCCCAGAGTGAGTTGGTGTGAAACCATCGTAAGATGTATATTCCTTCTGCCTAGGTAGACCCATGTACTTCAGATACGCACCAGGACCTGAAACAACTGGAAATAGCAGAAATCCTAGAGGAAAGCTTTTTCTGATCAGAGGAGTCTTCCTTCCCCTTCAGGGAGTCCTGACAGCAGTCTGAGGCTTTCACTGTTCTCTGTCTCAGCTCACACATTTCCCACTGCCCACGACGACACAGGGAAGGGCAGAATGGCCAGCAGACATGCACGGCTGGCAGCTCATGTTTCCAGGTGGGTAGTGTCACCATGGGACCTGCAGAATCCCCAGTACTTTGAAATTCTGTTTTTATTCTTCCTTCTTTCTTTAAGCATACCATTCCTTCTTTGTTTCCTGATCTTGACTATGCCCTCAGAACACACAGAGATCATCAGGTCACCAGGGCAGATCTGGGCTGGCAGTGTCCCTCTGTGCACGCAGACCTGTGCACACACACGCCTGGCAGAATGACCATGTTTCAAGAAAGACACCAACAGTGGACAACAATTCAAGTGGAATATATGAAAGGAAATGTGGAAATTGGAGGACAACTTTTCCCTGTTTCAGCATGAAAAACCAGGTCAATTTATAACAAGGGATAACATTTTATAATGACGGATTTATCAGTGTATACTTTTTTTTGGGTAATTCCCAGAATTTCCACTGTCTGTGTGAGGATATCTTCCATACCCATACCCTTCATCCTTGCATTGCAACCCACTAGCCTTACTCTTTCCCCAGCACCTTCATATTTACCACTTCAGCTTCTTATGGCTGTAAAAACTCCGTACCTACATACCTGGAACATACAGAACATACATACCTATATTCATTTGCAGGCACATAAAGAATGTTTAGGCAACACTCCAATTCCCTGAACCTCCTGTGTTCTTCAAATCCTCTTCTCTGCATTGCCCAAGATTTAGGACAAAACCTTGTATCTCCTTTTAAAAACAGATAAAGGCACAAGCTGCAATGTTATGAGTGCTGGGAATTGCATCTCCATACCTATCTTCCACTAGACCTGAGAACTTGTCAGTCAGGGTATTTAGATTGGCTTCTCTTTGCTCCAGAGAGGTCAGGCTGTATTTGTTCATCCTGTTTGGCTAATATATAAAATATATATGCATCTATCATGTGAAGAATGGATGTTACTAAGTTGATGGGCACTGTAATAAATTACAGGTTACACAATAAAACAAAACAATGACCCATGTCATAGGAATAACAATTGGTAAACATGCTGTCTCCCTTTTTATGGAGCATTTCGGATTTTGTCTGGGTTTTAATGCACTCCAAGCAACATTTGCTTTGTGTTAGGTTACTCTTCTCTTTTACTCTCCTTTAAAATCAATGGAGATTTGTTCTAAA
This sequence comes from Picathartes gymnocephalus, assembly GCA_013390045.1. Taxonomy (NCBI): domain Eukaryota; kingdom Metazoa; phylum Chordata; class Aves; order Passeriformes; family Picathartidae; genus Picathartes; species Picathartes gymnocephalus. The sequence continues at coordinate 108,956 of WEKY01031537.1, forward strand.
GTTACTGAATTTTGTTCTTATCTTACATGCCACTCCACTATCCACATAAATGCAGAAAGATCAACCAGTCAAGTGAGACTAAAGCAATCTTGGAAATAACAGGAATAAAGTGATATATTCCCCAACCCTTCCTTCAACACACAAACAAAAAGTTGCTAAACAGTACAAGCCAGCCAACATGAAAATCTCCAGCATTGTTCTCTTCTTGATCCTGATTTAAAAGGCAAAAAATTTGGAAAATATGGGAGAGGAAAAAAAGAGGCATAGACAAGTACAGTTATAAGGACAAAAATAAGTTCTCATATAGGGCACTGTATCAAATTTATAAAGCTTTTTCTGGTGTATACCAAATATCTCCTCATTGATTCAACTAACAGAGGATATAGCAGTCTATTGATCCAGTTAGCATAGCTGCAAGTTGTACATGAGTACACAGACAAATATTAAACACATTTTGGAAACAAAAAGTAGTTTTAGTACATCTCAACATGGCTGTCGCAATGCTGCCAATTGTGCTGCAGTTTAATATAGATTTCCTATGGAAATTAATTCCACATGCTGAAGGCTTACTGGTTAATGCCTATGAGTCACTCATTTATCTGTTTTGCATTTATCGACTGTCAATGTCACAGAATAACCCCCACCTTCTCTTGTTATGAGAGAGTGAATAGTAGCTCCTCATGTTTCCTCTATTCAGTAGTTTCCAATAACTGCCTTACACTTCTCAAGGAAATTTTACAGTGTATTATATGTCTTTTTATACAGGCCTCCTAACTAGGATCATTACACTCTTATTTAGTCTATTTTGTTTCATACAAAGTTTGTAAGGCGTTCAAATATTTATAGTATAATTAGTAAGCTCCTGAATTGTAGACTATATTGTTAATATTTTCCTTATCAATCTGTTTCTTTGCAGATAAAAAGCAGTTGTTAGGGGAAGACACATAAACATCATTGCTAAAATGAGAGTGGATGCTGTGTATTTGCTTTCTCCATGTGATCTCATGTAATTGTGTAGGGCTGACTGAGCACGTTAGGGTTATAGTTAGGGTTGAGATGGAGTTTTGCAAGGAAAGCATTGTTAACCAAAGCTGGATCCTCTTACTCTGTTTTTTATTTTACTTTCTTCTACTTCAGCAAGACTTCACCTGGGAGATTCCCAGTTCAGGAACAGCCTGAAGTCATCGTCTCACATTAAGGAAGCATATCTAGGGAAACCAATTTCCCTTCCATATTATCAGTGCTCTTCATGTAAGTGATAATTATAGGTCAGAGCCTGATTCTCAGCCTACCACACCAATCGTGAAACTTTTAATGTCTACCCAGTTTCTCCCAATACAATAGAGATTTTCAAACTCTGCAATCAGTTAAGATAAATATTACAGTTTTGTAATGACCTTCTGTGGATCCTGGTGACCATATGCTTGAATCCTAACATGCATATTGGACATAAACATCAGCACATTATTTTCAAACAAATTATGCAATTGGTTTTGTCAAAAGCAACATTTGGTAAAAAGTCCTTTAGTGAATGAATTTCTGCACTTAACAGAAAGCAAGAAAACAATTGTTTCCTGAGGCAGGTTGTGCAAAGCTGAGAAAACCGGAGCCAATTTTAACATCAAGTATGCTTCCTTTTCTTTAGGATCCAAAGCATAACATGCAAATTGCTCCCCAAAAAAAAAGAAAATCAGTTTATATCTATTATCCCTTCTGGTACTCTATCCATAGGAGAAGTTTGCAGCTTGGAAAGTCTTGCATACTTGATGCTCATCATACACAATGATACAGGCATAAAAAGAACAGAGACTTAAGAGGAAAAAGAAAAGAAAAAAGTCTTTAACAACTCCTGGAAAGGGTAGGCAAGAGATGTGGTGTTGAGGCAAGGACCTTTTCTTGTAAAACCCAATTCAAACAAAATACCCTCACTAATTATCAACTGTAGGTTTATTACTTTTATTACCAGTACTCTGAGGAGTCCCAGTGATGAACCACTGTTCTGGGCAGCATACAAAGAAGAATCTTGGACTGCAATAGAATTAAATTTATTTTGGCTCTTGCTGAAATTTCAGTGTGTATCAATCTCAATTACCACACAAGCAAATACAATAACCAGGTCTACTCACCCAGCCTCAGCCCACACTAAGCCAGACACCATAGCTACTCAAGAAGAAATTGAATCCTGCCATGGGATGGGAAAGAGGTTGACCATTTTATATACAGCTGATTTAAAGTACACAGAATACTGAACGTTGAACTCAGAATTAATTTTCTTCTTCATATCCCACTTTACACTGATCATTCATAAGAATATGGTTTAAACAACTGAAGGATAAAATCCCCAGGGACAAATTTGCTGCTGGTGTAGACCAACATATAACTTTGATCAGTATCTTGTGTAGAAAGTAAGTCTGAACAAAGGGAACTTCCTCCTCAGAGGATGACAGCACACAAGGAACTGCCAGTGCCACCAACCTCTCTGGAAGCTGACTCCTCATGCGCTGAGGTGGGAGATGCTCATCACTCCCGTTCTGACACGGTACAGAGGACGTGACCTCATCCCACCCGCCCCGACCAGAGCGCGCTGCACATGGTGACAGCAGGCGAGAACAGGAAAGAGCCCTGCGCTGGGCCCGGTGCGTGGGAGGAGGAAGCCGCCTTGGTTAGCTGTCACCCTGCGCCACTGCGAGCGGCTGCACACTCCCACTCCCACCACCTGCATCCTACCAGCGAGCTACACCTCTGATCTGGACTGAGACGCTGTGTGAGCACAAATTTACCACCCCAGTGCTGCCGGGAAGGGGGAGGCCTCTGCAAATGGTGGCACTAAACCACTGAGCGTGGTGAGCTGTGTGGTGGCAGGAAGGAGCTTCTCAAGCGCAAGGCAAAATTTGCGAGGGCCACTCCCTGGCTTGTGAGCCTTCCCTATCACACTGCTCACAGCTGGGCCAAATTCCCCCACCTAGCCATGAGTGTGGGAGTGCCTTTGGGCAAAGCTTTCTCCAGAAGCACTGTCTAGTGAGGTACATTGGTGAAATGCACACAGGTCAGGTCAGAAGCATCAGCAGTGTGCTCACAGGGAGGGCTGACACCTGTGCAGAGTACAGGTGGATGACTTACAACATGTGACAGGGTAGAACAAACCAGCCCAGCTGGTGCTTGAATGAGAGACAACTAACACACATGGATATGTTGGTACTATTAACAACAGCAATTTTCACAAGGAAGATAAGTACTGAACAATATCTTTACTGTACCAGGCACAAACTTAGCTTCAATCAACATCAGCCATGCATAACCTCTTCTCCATCTATTCTTTCCCTCAACAAGGTATTTATTGCAGGCAACAGCAGGCATACTTGCAGGGCAAGTGACTTTTTGCATCAGTACTTGCACCTTTTAAATGAGGGTAACATGCTATATATTATATCCCAAATATTTACAAGTTAGGCTTAGTAAAAACATAAGAGTAAGGGACAACAGAAATTCCAAGTGGTTGCTTAATGCCAGAAAATACGCTCTTTGTTAAAGAAAATCACTAATTCTGAGAGACAGAAGAGAGGCTATATGAAATCTAGGAGTGTCTACGTGTCTCTAATACACTTCACTCGTCAGTGCTAGTAACTTGTTAGTTCCAGCTCAAAATATCATCTGTCTTTTTCTTAGTTGTCCCAAAATTGTCCTTACTTTGGCCATTAACTCTTTCAAAGCAGTCCAACCAGGATCCAGCAAGATGATTGTCAAGCCTGGCATTGGTTCAGTAGTGACCAGACAAAAGGATTTGATATAATAGGAAGAGTCACTACCTACAAGATGGGAAATTAAGCACTTTCTGAGCAACTCCAGGACCTCATGCCTTCCCTGACAAGTCTGTAAGAAAACCACTAAGATGAGAGGAAAAGGGTCTGTTCTGAACATAACACTGGATGCTGGTCTGGAAGAGGCTCCATAAAACTAGAAATCTGCTCCTCAGCACTGAATAAGCTTAGCTTGATCATCCTGTGTTACATTTATCATATCCACGTATTCCATAGGAGTTTTAAATTTAATATGAAGCCCAATATCAATCCACCAAAATTCTTTTCATTTCCTCAGAGAAGCCAAAACAAAACAAATTCTTTTTGGTAGACACAGTATTTCTCAGGCAATCATGCTGACTATGGGTAATCAAATCACACTATTTAAGCTCTTTCACTGCACTCTTCTTCAGGTTGTCCAGCCTCCTCCATGTGGATATTTCCTCTTTTCATACTACAGTATTTACCTAAATGATGCAAAACCACAGGGATACACTGGACAAGACTGGAATAAAGTCAACACAGATTTTAAAGATGTTTAGGCATTTAGCTCCCCTGGCATTAGGGACAGAACATCTCACAAAATGTGGCTGTTAGAGTGGGATGGGACTGGAACAAAACTGCATTGCTGTGTGCAGCTGGAATCTAATGGTCATGTTTGAAAATGGTCTTTACCACCAAAGTGGAGAGAAAGCAGACACAAATCAGCTGGACATAACGTCAACAGCTATGCAAGGGAGGACGAATTCCTGTCCTTATTTTGATAAATCTGCAGCAATTCCAGTCTAACTAGGCCTAGTCCAGGAGCAAGTGCTACTGAGAAATGCAGTCTTCTCCCTAACCTACTATTTCCCACTTCAGGCACAAGACACCTCTCTTAGTTCATACTGTTGCAACAAATATGCTACAAAACACGTACTAATAACAACAAAAAGATTCTACTAAAACAAGCCCCTCCAAGAAACACTGACTCTCCTAGGAGGAGAATCTGAGAGAGCAAAGACACTATGGCTGTTTTTACTGAAGGTGCTCAGATACTCCACCAATGAGTGTGATGCAGAAACACAAATTAAATAGAAACCACCCAGCTGACAAGACTCTGATGTACTTGGATTCTCTCTAAGTCTTCACTGACATTGCACACACTTGCCAGTCCTCCAGCACCTCCCAGATTTCTCATGTTGTCCCAATTGCCTCAGAATTCAGAGAAGCAGGTTACCTAAGCATGGGTTATATCGACCTTGAGAAATTGAGTTTTCAGGCATTTCGATTTCATGATCACCTGTGCAGGTCTGATCCTGATCTTCTCTAGTAATTCTCTTTTCTCCCTTGGGAAATTTCTGCCATCTGTTCCCTTATTCTTTCCTGAAAATGGCGGCAAAAATATAGCTTTTAGCAACACCCTCAGTAAATGCTTTCATTTTCTCTCATAGGCCACATCATCCCTTTCAGTAGCCTGTTATTCCAAATGCACTGCAAGCAAATACATTTAATCGTATTTTAAAGTGAGCAAAGGTTTCAGTTGCCAGCTTCATTCTTGCCCAGTGCATATATTTATTTCAAACACTTATGGATGTTTCCTTTCATTCACCATCTGTCTTATTTTATTTCCATTCATTCTTTCTGTTATGCATTGTCATCTAATGTAGAGCATTATAATGGAAGTCAGGTCTTCTAATTCAACCACTTATCCCTCAAACTCATGGTGTAACCCTGTGTGTGTCATTAAGCCTTAGTAAGCCTCCTTTCCTACCTTTAAAAAGGATGTTGTCTGTTTGAACCATTACATTAAAATTGTTTCATTTAATCAGAGTAGTAATACTTTATAAATGTTAGGTACTATTTCCATTTCATGCCAATCATGCCACCCACATTAATAAACTCCTTTGTGTTTACTTCTGGGCTCACACACATGTAAGAATCTACTCTCAGGAGGCTCTGGGTCCACAATGAAAAGGTAAATTTCACTTTGTAGAAATCTGTCTTGCTCCTGAACAATTTTTCCTTCTCAGCAACTTTCCTCCAAAAATTATCCTTCATGAAAACATGCAGAGAAAACCTGTTAAAAAGAAACTGAATTTCTAAGCTGAACAACAGATGATGTAAATAATTTGGTCCCCTATTCTGCTAATTGCTCTGGTTCTTTAGTAAGAGTATTTGAATGTACACCCAAAATATTTGCAACACAATGCAAACAACACAGAAATGAGGAATGAGACCCTAGGAAAGATAACTTAGGGATGGACCCCATCTATTTATTTGTGGCTCAGAGAGGTGCAGAAAGCCTGTAACACTCAAAAAATGGTAATGAATTGAAAAGTGACACAATGTGTTTTGCTTTGGTTTGTTTGGGGTTTTGTTCGAGTTTGGTTTTTTAACTCCAGTATGATATTACTCAAAACAGTTGGCAGAGATAGGTTATTCTTGTTTTAGTTTTGAAGGGTCTCATTAATGTTTAGCTCCACAAATTCTAGTTTCCTAAGAAAATCAAAAATATCTTTCCTACTCAGAGTAACTCAACAAAACCTCATTTGGTTATTGCCACTGGAAACTTTGCAGTCACAAGTCCAGGTGGCCTTTGTGCTTCAGGCAATAATTTGCTAACATCTTCTACATGTGGAGCCCCAGCTACATTCCTGACATGCTCAAAACTCCTCTAAACATCATTTGCACATTAGAACATTCAGAAAATACAGAATCATACCCAAGGACAATTGTTGTACAATTTACTGGGGTAGAAACATCTCAATCATCATTTGTCTTTGCTTATAGGAGGTTATATCAGCTCTTCAGGTCTGGTTGGTCTAGCAGAGAGAATTGCCCATCAGCTGCTATAATGTCAGATAGTGTCTGCTCTGGGCACCTTCAGTAACACACATGGGTGGGAGACAATTTATAAGTGGAAGAGTGTGGGGATTTTCATTATTCCTTTGAAGTATCAAGGCTTCATCAATGGCTTGATCCCAGCCAGTGAAAGGACTGGAGCAGAGTTGAGTGCCTATTTCGTGCTCTGGCCAGGTAAAAGAATAGGGAGAAAACACAGTCATGACACTTTACCTCAATAAACCTGTAAGACAAAATGACCCACAGTAGGAGCAATCCAGGAAACTTTAAAGCTCTGAAAACTAAAACTTTTTCTCTAAGATGCACTTCATTTCCTTTTTTTTTAGTGATTCCTGACTAGTTGTTACAAAGTTCATAGTTACCATACATACCTCTGTAAGAATGTAGCTACTTTTCTGTCCTGGCCCCTTAGATATTTCCCCTCAGCTAATATTCATGAGTTTTTTCTAGGATTTTGTTTTCTAAAATTTTCCTTCTTCTTACAACATCAAAGCTATCTATTTTTTACATCACCCGGTGTCTCAAGTGCTCACCATTAGTTTCTTCCTGTCTAATTGTCTAAACCTCCTGCAGAGATCTCTGCTCACTAACCACTATTAAAGAGCAGGTAGAGGCTGCAGAAGACCTGACACCTCAGCAACTATTTTGTTTGTTCTCAAAGACTAAGTGACTACTATCTTTCATTCATCACCCAAAGATAATCACACACATTTACCAGCCAAAAGAATACTGCTACACAAATACAAGTGTTAGCATTACTCAGATTGTTACATCTATTCAAAATGGATACCATTTCCCTGCTGTCTTCTGGAAGGCTTTCTTTGACTTCAGGCTTTAATTTTTCGTTCTTCCCTACAGGAGGATATTTCCCCCTGTGCTCTGTTTCACAACAGTACAGCACTTCCCAAGAGGTTATAGATTTATTTGGCAACATCAGGCTCTTCCACTCCATCTTTCCCACCAGTTCCTTACACCTAAAGCTCAGTCATCAGCCTGCTGTGACTTTCACTACTCAGGCTGCTCCATCTCCCTCCATTTAACTGGCTTCTACTTCCCATATATCTACTTGAGAAGTGCTGAGTAGCATAACTTGCTCGACCTCTCACTTTTGCACTCATGCAGTTTCAGAGGCCTTGTCCCAAGGCACATCTCCCTGCAGTGCAATACCCACTTCTTTAAGCTCAAACCTGGCAGACTCATCCCCCAGAAAGAAAGGGAAAGGGCTTGTTTCACCTACAGAGCTTACAGGCTCAGCTGATCCTCTGGTAGAGAAAGACATTTAGAATATGTATTGCTGCCATAAATTGTAGGTAGTTAAAAGAAAACAGAAGCCTGTGGAGATATCTGAAATCTAATCTCAGACAGGCAGCAATCTAAAATAAACTACAGCTGATGTTTCAGCTTTGATTCTGCTGCCACCAAAGGCAAATGGCACAATTCCCATTGATTCCAATTAAATCATAGACTAGGTCTTCTTCTTACTCTTCTTTCTTTTTTTGATGCCTCTATCTGCTTTTCACTTGTAAGTTTCCCTTCAATACCACTCTCAGGACCACAAAAAATTTCTGAGAAATCCATACAAGTGCAAATCTTGGTACTATTTTTTTAATAAGAAAGTAGGGAAGATTTTTAAATCCCCTAGTTAATGGTATGGAAGAAAAAGCAGCATGGTTTTGTGCTAATGGTTTAGTTGGTTTCAGTTAGGGCTATAATCTGTCCTAAGAACCAACGCACCTTCTGTACATCTCTATACGTCAGAAAAAAAAGCACCCTTATGGCAGTAAATACATAAATGCGAGAATGCAACTGTTAACCATTTTGCAGTGAGATGAGTGTTTAACCTTTTTGCATCTAGCTTGACCTTAGTATGCCTTATCTCAAAGAAGAACATGCACACACTTGTTTTTAGGCTGCACTCGCACACATGTACAGAGGAAGCTGCAGTGCTGTGCAACATCCCTGCATTGGTGCTGCCATCCTTGTGGGAGTTGCATTGCCACAAGTTACGCAGCTTTTTGCTTTTCTCACTGTTCTTACAAGGACAGCCAGAGGGTCTCCTGCTTTCCACTTCAATGGTGACACAGAGCATGACACTGAATCTGTGCTGTGGGCAGTCCAGCTGCAGCTGTTTTGAGACACTTGGGGACACAGTTTCAGGGTTGTCAGCTCCTGCATTTTGCTAGGCTCCTTGTCCTCCTTCCTGGAGGTCTGCCCTTGAAACTCTGGCCTTCATGGTTGCAGAGAAAAGTCTGAAAACACAGAATCTTACAGTATTTTTAAGTGTGACTCATGACTTTTTGCCATGAAGGGCACATACGATTGCCTCCTTTCAACTTCCCTTTGTCTCTTTGCATGCAGCCGCACCTGCAGATGTTCAGGGAGGAGTGCCTGCACTCATCCACCCTAAAAGCAGCTTCTGTGTATGCAAAAGTCAGCACCCGCTTGCACAGGTGTCACTATTCCCAACGGGCGGGTGCAGAGGTTCTGCTTGATGGAGCTACATGTGTATAAGCAGTTGCCCCTTTGAGCAAACTAGTCTCTGAACATCACATTTTAGCAAAGTAGCACAGCTTTTTCCATGTATTCCATCCACAGAACATTTTTAAAAGTAGTTTTACAGTGTTAGATATACAGATATCTATCTCAGACTTTTTTCCACTTTCACTATCTGACCTTCACAGTTATTTCACACAAAGCCCAGAGCTCAGTTAGCTGTTTCTAATGGCTGCTGCTCAGAGTGCTCAGCTCACAGAGGAAGAACCAGCCCAAACAAACACCAGGGCACAAGGGATTAGAAGTGCCCATCCTCATTACCACCAGTCCTTCTCAGCTTTCTCCTGGGCCTGGGGGATGCATGGCCCTGGTACCATAACCAATGTGGCGGGGATGCTGGCAGGCCAGTCAAGAAACAAGCTACCCTGCCCTGTACCCCCTCCCAAAAGAACATTCCCTCCTGACTTCACAGCCTGCCAGAGTCATATAACAACACAAAATCAAAAACCTTTGTAATTTAAAATCATCTTAAGACATATTTTAAAAAGGTATACCAACAAAAATGTCAAAAAGCTCTGTCATTTTGCCTGAAAGAGAGCAAAAGAGGTTTGATCCTTCTCCAAACCAAAAGGTCAGAGCCCTGACCCCCCTGCAGAATTCCATCATGGGACTCTGCAAGCAGAAGACCTTCTGCAAGCTGGCAACAAGTTTTCAACAGGAGGCAGATCACCCAAAGCACCTTGCCGCTTTCAGAGCGCTACAGAGGGGGCACAGACCCTCATTTCTCTTTAAACTCCCTGGATACTTAATCAAGAAATTACACTAGATGATGACACCAACACCATGGCAGCCCAAGGGGAATCTGCCCAGAAACAGCCTCAGATAGCTTCAGCACAAAGCTGCCCAAAGAAATCATCTCTCCAGATGCCTTTAATAACAACACCTATGACTCAGAGAGCACTTAGCAGTGAGTGTCGAAGGTAGCTGAGCATCATTACCCCATTCAGATGGGGAAAACCAGACTCTCTGGGCTGAGTGATTTGCCTGCAGCTCCGAAGCACCTGGCAGACCTCAGAGCAGGAACTAGGGCTGGGGCTATGATGTGCTAATTCACAGCACAGAGCCAGTGCATCCCACCTGCCTTAGAGGGGTTACAGCCCACTCGCTCCTCTGCATGCATGAGCTGAGTGTGACCCCACAAATTCTTTTGCCTGGAGACAGGATGAAATATAAATTTAACTGCCTATTATTGCCATTAAATATGTTCCACCAGCCTTGTCCCACCATATCAGTATGGAATACATGAATGCAATGCAAAACAGAATGTTAAAAATTAAAGTGTAAGTGGCTGAATTCAGTAAAGCCAATAGTCACATTCAATAAAGTAACATTTGTGATTATGGAATTTTGCTAGACACATTCTGAAGATAACATCTTATTTGTACAATGAATGGTTAGGCTAATCAGTGCAAGGGTTTAAATAGTCGTAAGTACATTAGCATAATCACTCATGAAGCACATGTAGTTTATAAATGAATTAACAGCTACAAATTAAAGAAGTGTCTGCTTTTTAAAGCATCTGCCTTTTCTTTTAAAGAGAAAAAATGGAAAGTTGGGCATTCTGATTTTCAAATGCTCTCAGACCATGGACTATGGAAATGCCTGCTTGCACCCTCCACTCCTCAACAGGCTCAGCCCCCCAGGAAGATCCAGGGGCAGCTCAGAGGAGATAGGACTCTGTGCATGGATGCAGCTTTGCAGACCCCATGAACTCTCATCAGTTCTACCTCATTCCACTTCAAGTTTTTTTATGCTATCTTAGGGTTAAACTGTTTTAGGTTTCTAAAGTCCTTGTATCTTCCTAGAATTTAGAAAAGGTGTATTCTTATTTAGGATAATTTTACAGACCTACTGAGTCTTCTGAAGTGAGCAGGATGCATCGTTCCTACACCTCTTTAAGCAAAGGAGGATGACTTCTTCACTTCCCCCTGAGGTCAGCCATACTTCAGCCAACCTGACTGCCGATTTCCCCTGGAGATAAGAAAAGTGGCTGCTCTGCAGTCAGGGATGATGCCACCTTAAGCCTATACTGAAGAAATCCCAGCTGGAAAGACCCTCTCCAACCCCATATCACAGCCTCCATTGAACATGCAAAGGTACACACATGATGGAGGTACAGATGTTCCCATTTCCTGGTATAGAAACTGAAGGGGTAGGATTCTTACAAGAAGTGACATAGGAAGGGGAATAAGAAATGGTCACTGAGAATGAGAGACACAAAATAGGAATAAGGAGACAGAACCAAAGCAAGGAGACGTTCTTCTCAACAGAACTGGTAGTGAAATGGAGGAGTTTGCTGCCAAAGAACATTGGAAATAGTGCATGGTTTCAAGATGCAGTTACACAAATTAACAAGGCAGATATCCATTTGGGTAGACACAGACTTCAATGGCTTAGGAAGGCAGGAAACTGATAAGGAAATATTCCTGCTTTTGTCCTGTATACCCTTCTCTAGGCATCATATTGACCATTGTCAAAAGGCAGAGAGAGACCAGCCATTTTATGTTCTTGTATTTTTTACTCCAGAGTGGCACAGGTGGAAGTTAAGAACTGCATTTTCCAAAAGACAAAGCACCGGGGAAAGTTTTACCCCAAGAATACAGGCTTGTCCCTTAGTCTCTTGCACAAGATCACTTGAACAAGCTCATTCAACTCCTTCCTTAACACCCACCCCACCCACAAAACACAGCAGCAGTGGGTGTGTTGGGGCTGTGGTAAACACCTCTTGTCCCCTCACTGTCCACCCCAGCCTGCACACAGCCCTGGTGAAGGACACCAACAGGCTCATGAATCTTTCTCATGCTGCAGTTTCATTGTGGGCAATTGTCAACTACTTGTGAGTAGAGCAAAAATTTAGTAAACACATTTCTCTTTTGGTTTTACTACTACTACTTCTTTTCCCTACGGAAAAAAAATACTAGTAAATTTAGTATATTTAGCCCTTCACACACACCAAGTCTTCAAAGGTGAATTTGCCTTTTATTTTGAATGGATTTTTTTTTTCTTTTAATTTTCCTGACTGTCTGGGAACCACTGTGAGTCAGTAATCAGGAGCCTTGCACTAGATGTCCAACCTTCCAGCCCAACTCCTTAGTAAACACACTGTTATTTTCATCTTAGGTTAAGGGCAGCCCAGCCACCTCTCACATTAAGAAGAATTAAAAATACTTCCCTCAGTTCTCAGAAAGAGAATAATCTAAACTCTCAAACTAACTGAACTGAAAAAGAAAAAAGAAAAAAAGAAAAAAAAGAGGAAGCCTTAGCATGAAGAGCTATTATTATGTCTTCTCACATTTTGCTGTAGCTAAAAGCATGAGTTGTATATATAACTAATGCACCACCCACCCAAGCAAAAATACTTGCTTGAAAAAGTAAAGGCATGCCTGTCAGAACTCATCCTCTTCCATTCAGTCTCCATTGTATATTTTTGTTCCTGTGATAAATTAGCCCACAACTTCTCAGGTGATTCTGGCATTTCAAGTTTGAACACAGGACATGCTCAAGTAAAATCATATAGTAGCTTCACTAGCAGTCTGAGCTCAGAGGGAGCCAGTACTCCGCAAAGCAAAACCAAAATGTGAAGGTAATGGGGTGAAAGTTTGAGGCCTGCCCTCCACTTGCACTCACTCACACGCATTAATGTTTCCATCCTGGCAGCTATAAACACTGTTTACCATCAAACACCTGCAACAGATTTCCAATACTCTCATGCCTGCAGTCTAGGTTAGCATGTAATCTGTTTTGTATGCTAGTACACAGCAGAAACCCGAGAGTGCCCTGGAGGGTTACGGTTTGTAGGTGGAGCTGCCTGGTCACATCTTTCTTAGTGTTCTCATTTCTGTCTTTCTCCTTCAAAACTCTAAATGTCCTTCTCAGTGTCAGCACCGACTGGATTTCTTTTTTTCATTAAGCATTGCTAACATCTACATCAGCCTAAGCTGAAGTCATTCTCTGGTTACACAGGCAGACTTTCAAGACAGTGAATAGGAACACAGAAAGATACACAGAGACACCTCTCAGTCAGTCAAATAGTGTTTTTGCACAAGCATCTTGCAGTTGTAGCTCTAGAACCAGGCTTACAAAGACAGAGAGGAAACGAAAGAGATTTTACTTTATCTTTTCACGAAAAGATGGCAGTCTGTGACTAGCCATGCTTTTGGAAGGCAGTGGTGACAAATTCTTGGAATTTCCTTGAACTGTAAAACAAGGTTGAGAATTTCTAGGCAAGACTCAAAATATTTAGCAACTCTACAAGTGGTTTCACTAGTATATTCCAGTAGATCTTGGACCTCTGCTATATACCATTACTAATGTCAGGATAAAGAAGAGGAATTCTCCCTAGTTCTGCTGCTTTCAGAACCTCAAAACAAACTCAAGTTCAATGTAGTTGGCTCAGTTCCTAACTTTCCTTTCCAGCAAAAGGAACTTACTATCCTGTAACATAATGTGTAGGAAAAACGCTAATGCCCTGCATTATTCCTGGACCAGGTGATCTCCCCAGTCATCATATGTTTCTCCATCATGCCCTTATGATGCACCCTAATTCCTCCCTAATAACGCATGACAGAAACTAGGTAAAGTGGGATGAGAACATAATTTCCATAATTTCTCAGGTAACTGTTCCTCCAGTATATCTGACATATAGGGCAATGCTGCCTGGGCTCCAAGGGAGAGTTTTAATAAGTATCTAGACTGAGTTAGCAAAGGTGTACAATTTGGGAGCAAGATGCTCCAGCAAGCACCATTATGTACATATTTTGCAGCTTGTAGCTGAGGTCAGCATTAACACGTAGACATAAATAAATGCTGGCATGCAAGGACAGAATAAGACATTCCAGAAGATCTCTTCTAAGATGAAGTATTTGAGTCTGCTCCCTAAGCACTGCAAGGTATAATTGCATTCAGGTATTTATGAAGTTCATGAAGTTCAAAGCCATTCCAAGGCTTTGTTGGGTCACAAGAAGTGATGGATGTGATGATACAGTAGAATAAAACCCTGGTGCAAGACTTGTGTACTGATTTGATCTGAAACCACAGACAGCTCTGCTCAACACGGAAGAAATCCCTGGGATTATTCCCTGAGTACAGTTTTACCATACAGAGCCTATGTTTCCTAGGCTTGGGGTGCACAGGAAGGCCCATGTGCTACTGGGCCCTTCTGAAAAGTGGGATATAGTTTTCCTATGCTGATTTTTCTGTTTGTTATAAGTTTAGGGCTTTTAAATCATGCAAATGTGTCTAGAGATTGCAAAGGGTGTGTGTTTGAGAAATCCAAAAATAAAATAATGTAATGCAGCCAAATACTTAATTACCAACATGTGCATCTGTTGTCAAACCATACGTTAAGTGAGTGGCACTGCTCATTAGTTCTGCTTTCAGGAGCTACCAGGCATTCGTGTCATCACTACCAAGAGTCTTCTGAGTCTGAATCATCCCCGGAAAGGACAGATTCTGTCACTCATGCAGTCGCTGTTAACAAGAATGCTGATGGTGTAGCAGGTGTTTCCTCCACTTCTCTAAACCTGGAAAGGTTCTGGCACAGCTTCCCTCCAATTTTCCCTCTTCAGAAAGGAAAAACAATCTTTCTCTCCTGGCTCACATGAGCAGGCAGGCATGTTCCAATAACTCAGGTATTGGATACAATTGCTCCTATTCACTCTGTTGCCTACAATACTGTGTGATTATCGTGCTCTGCTAGGTCCTCGGGAAAGAATGCTGGTTTATCCAGTCCAATCCCTTCTCATGCAATAAAACTCTAGCCCAGTGAAACAGAAGGGGGTCTGTGACACACAGCAATAAAAAAGGTCCACTGACTGTTTAGCTGACCCATTAATTTGGCAGTGGGTTTGAACTGCTCTTCCAAAGTTGCTGACTGATAAGTCCTTTGAAACCTTTAAGGGCATCTGATATTCTGAAATGGACTTGGAAAACTTTCTGCACTTTGTCCACATGAAGCAAATGCCAGCTAGGATCTAAAGAAAAGAGCAGAGCTTTACTACCAGCAAAACGCACAAGTGCCAAAGAAAGGATAGAAAGGATCTGAGCAATGCCAAAGATGGGTCACAGCCTGGTAAGACATTACAGTAAAAGCTCTACAGAACTGGCTGCTCCAGTAGAGACTGAATGCACCTCCTGCTTAGCCCTTGCAGTACTGAGGGCCTAGGGCTGGCTCACTCCTTTCTAGGGATTGTTCAGGAATGGGGCTGATCCCCATGGTTCAGGCAGTCAGTGTAGCCTCCTGTGGTTTCAGACAGGCTGTAGAAGGGCACTGTTTGTCTCATACCTCATTCTGGCTACTCTCCTTTGGCAGCTATCCGCCTGAACTGGTGTGCAAGAGGTGATCCAGCCCACACTGAGGATGCATGCAGCAGAGAATCAAGGAGCCATAACTGAGCTTTCATTCCAGATACAGCTTTGCTAAATTCCAGTTACATCCCAGCCCAGATGCACTCAGTTATCCCCATTTCTCTGAACCAGAAAGGCACAACTTAGGTCTCTTCCCCACTTTTGAAATTACTTGTGGCCTTTTAGATAGGGTTCTTTATAAAGGAAAAACTCAGCAGTTAGCCAACACTGAATGTGGCCAAGCCCAGGCTCAGGTAGTGGCATTTGCATGGGCACAGCAATTTGAGGTTGTCCCCAGGTTGCTGCTACAGAGCTGGAGAGGGCAGGACTTCCCCCTCCTTCCCTGTGCCCCACTTTTCTGTGGAACAAAACAGCCAAGCCAAATCCTTCTCTTTTTTTCAAACAGCTGAAGATGGCCCAAGCACTCCTTTCCACTCATAATCAAATACACATTTTCTTTTCAGTACAGTGGCTCCCAAGAGCTAAAGTTCAAGCTTGAGCATTGAAACACACAGCTTAAATCACCAGTAGGACACCTCTGGTGCTGACACTGATGTACCCAGCTTGGAGCTGTTCAGGGCTTGGACAGGACTAGCTCTCCTTGCTCCAGAATTCCCCTCTGCAAGCTTTGCTGTCCCTGCCAGCTGCAGCAACCAACACTGCCTACAGCAAATGTGTCACATATAGGTAGGTCACTAAATATCATGCCCAAATGCAACACAGGACCAGATGCCATTAAAAAAAAAAATCATGTTGATGTAAGCACTATGCTTTTACTTCCCCAAGTCTGACAGGCCTCCTACACAGCCAGCAGCAAGTAGCTATTTCCCTTGTAATATCATCAGCTTCCAGTAATGTTCACTTGCCTGTTCTTAATACCCTCTACAGCCCTTCCTACTATCCAGTGATAAATCCCTTCCCCTCTACCATTTCATAACTGTTCAGATATTTTCCTCTCTCTCCCCACCACATCTGGCTTCTAGACCATTCTCCACTTCTTTTTGTTAGCATTTTCAAAGCTTATCTAGGGCTCAACAGACTTTTTTTCCCTTCTTCGTGGTGGCGGGAGGAGGAGGAGGGACCTGCTCTTTAGTTGGCTTTGGCAAGCCGGGGCAGCTCTAGCTGAACTCCCCAGCCCTCTGCCAAGAACAGTCTAAACAGGAGCACCAGTAACATCTTTCAATGTCATTTGTATTAATATTTTTGGAATTAGGCACACCTGAAATTGCTTTAAAAACATTAAAAAACAAAGGGAAAGGGTTGGCAATCATGTGAAGCTCAAACTGTATCACACACTACTGTCACAGGAAAGTGGCTATAACACAAATGTCTAAGCCTTTTGTATCAAAGGACTATTTTTCCATCACGGTATTTAACAAAGATGTTCGTAAAACAAGACTTCTCTTGGGTTTTGAACAGAAGAAACCATTCCTGTCTTTGCTCATCCTAAGCAACATAAAACAACAGTTCAATGTATGACATGTTCCTGAGAAGAAGACCCTGTCCCCTCAAGGTATATCCAAAAAAAAGGCAGATCAGGATGAAAAGAACCTTTGTGCCTTTTGCCTCTCCAGCTCCTTTCCTTAGTCACCTGTCCTTCACGCCAGAGAAGCAGGGTGGGCCTCAGAAAGGCCCCTGGCTTGCTAACTACTCTCAACATCAGACCCAAACAGTTCCTTAAAATTTCACTTTGTGTGCCTTAACCTTTCTTCTGTGATCATCAGAGATTTTCTCTGTATTCACTTGACCACCAGTTTTAACATCTTACAAGATCTGTCAAAGGTTCATTCAACCAGAATTTTCAAGGAGAATTAAAGCCAGCCAGATTCCTGGCACCTTCCTTCCTTCTCAATCTTTGGCTTCTGAGGGGTAGAGACAGCACTAAGGGACAGACTCCAAAGATCACCTTTAGAGAAGCACAGTCAAGGTTTTAGGCTGGTTTTCTGATGTCTGAAGCAAATACAAATTAGGCCATGAAAATTTCAGGTGTAAAGGAACTGGAGACACTTCTCATGTAGAAGTGGGGCTGGACAGGGAGAAGGGTTGTTAAAGCCTTGGACCTTGGACACTGCATAGTTCACAACTTAATGCCACCTTCCTCTTCTTTGTCCCACACACAGTGCAGCACAAAGGCTTCACACAGTGCTGCAAGGATGTCATGTAAGTACCCCAGAGAGACAAAGCAGATGCCCCCAGTAACAGAAGTCTGCCACTGGCTACCCTCAGCTTGGGTTTGTGTCTCCAAAATGATGATCACAATGCCTGACCTTCAGTCTGGATACAGCCACCAGGTCTGCTCTGGGACGGTATCCAAAGCAACTTGCAACCACAAGTGAAAAGCCTCCTTACAATAACAAAACATAGGTTTAGAAGCATGAAAGAAAGCAAAATAATCTGTAGGAGTAACCTAGATATATATGCACACTTTAGGAGGGAAATCAGATAAGAATCTTTCAGGTGAATTAGAGGGCATACACTTGCAGAGGAATAATGCTCCTTGAGTCTACAATAATTTCATGATTAACATCTGCTTTCTTGGCCAAGGTTTCTATTTTTCCATAGCCCAACCCTTGTTCCTAGCTTCTAGATGGGTTTTTGCATTTCAGTTGTGTCAGTAGGAGAAATCATACTCATTCCAACTCGGTTTGCATTTAATAAATTTCTTAGGCTCTTTTTTGTCCCCTTAAATTTATTCTCTCATTTAAAAAATACAAGGAATTAAAAATTGCTAGATTTCTGCCAGACTTCTCATCATCTCTCTCAGTTGCTGTTATCAATATGGATCATAGAATAATTCATTTTGTCACAGGAAGAAAAGAAGGAGTCTGTGCATTTCACAATGATTTAGAAGTCCTCCAAAGCTTGAAAGGAACTTGTCAACTTTAAAATGTTTTGGCCTCATCTTGTAATGTCTCCTTTCTGAAGAGAACCTTTCTGAGGAGCTAGCAAGACTAAAAATTTCCCTTTATTTTTCATAAAGGTGAACACCTTTCTCCTAAAGAAAAACAAAAGTTGCCATACAACCAGTGTTGTTATCTGAAGGTTGGTTTGGGATAATGTAAAACTTGCCTTTGGCTTCTATGACAAAAGGCAGCCCAGTCCTGGAGATCAGTTAAGTATGCGCCTCATTTACAAGTGTGACCTGATAATCTGTAGTACTGAAAAGCTTTTCTTTCTAGGAAGACAAGAAGGTTGTACACTCAGACCTCTCCTTATACTTCATGGGAACTGGGAGAGTTTAAACATGACTGAGACAATCTGCACTTTTCTAGAAAGCAACGGATTTTGTTTGTTTTTTTAAATTTATTTCTGCCATATGAGAAAAGTGACTGTCATTTCACATTATTATAATATTTTGAGTTGGTTTGATATGCTGTACATTGCTCCTTCTTGTAAAACAAGATCTATGCAGGAAATTTGATAAAGTAATTTTATGTCTTCTATTCATTGCTACTACTTTTGCTTGCTGACAAATTAAATTCCAGTCATCTGAGTCAGCTTCTTATTTTAGATCATCATCCCATTCTCCATGTTTTGTCAAATAAATACACTTGTATGTGTAACTACACATAGAAACCTACAAACAATCTACATGACACTCTCTCACTTTGCAAATTAGAAGAAATTAGTTCCTCTAGAGTAAGTTATTTAGGTTTCACAATCACTTTCCATCCGACTTTTCAAAGCTATATCATTACCAAACTTCTATTGCCTTCTGCACACAGAAGGTGTTTTATTAGCTGAGACCCACTTCCTTGCTTCAAAGTTAGTACAGCCTAAGAGCCTGGCTATGAGTGGGAAGTGACAGCTCAGAGAACTGCCCTGTGAACGCATCCACATGATGGTCTGTACCAGCACAAGTGTGTCTGTATTGAGGCAGGGCACTGACCCTTTTACTCTTCACACAGCCACTGTCCAGCCGAGCAGGCAGCCCTGCCCTTCCCACGGTGCCCAAGGACTCCCTCTGCTCATTAAGCAGCCAGTGATGGGCCAGGTGGTCTGACCTGCTCCAGAAGGCACCTCAGATCCTGGCAATGCTGTTCTGAGACAAACAAATAAAACAAAAATCCAAGCCAAGAATTCCAGGAAGGGCTGAAGGAACAGTAGGATGTGGCCAAGAGTCAGAGGCATATGGGCTACTGCACCAAGCAACCAGGGAGGGCCAGGGCATGAGCCCAAGCACTGGCACAGCATCACCCACTGCTCGACTGTCAGTGCTGTCCTTGGCACAGACTTGTTCCAGGAAACCAGCTCTCCCTCACACAATGCCTGGACACTTTCAGCGATAACCAGAGACCATTCCCAATACACAGTTTGGATGGGCCACCTTGTTAAGGTGGGAGAGGAAAAGAATTTATGTTCAAAAGCAGTGACACTCCAGCTGGCGTTGTGGCCAGTGAGTAGTTCCCTGGCCTATTTTATTCACTAATGTAGAAGCAATCTTGAATACCACAATTCATTCAGCACAGAGAACTTGCCAGGATGGGCACTGCCTCTTACTAGGACTGCCCCAACCACTCCAACATAGCAAACTCAGCTTTTTTCTATTCTTTTGCTCCCTGAGACATTTCTGTAGAGTCTATTTAATCTCCCCTCAGTCTTCATGCATTGTTTGGGCTGATTTTTAATTAACCAGAAAATTACATTGACTATTAGGCCAAAGCACTATTTCACCTTGATGTGGCCCTCAAACTGAAATTGTAGATTGCATCTCCAAGCAGCAATCTTCTACCTTACAAAACTCTCCTCCTCTCTCATGGTCATTCTGCCCCTGAATTTAAGCTTCTCCTATTGGATTCAATTCCAAATACATTAAGTACAAGCTGAGATCAGCAGAGGCAAGTTATAGGAAAGATGAAGATTCTGTTTAAAAGAAAAACAATTTCTGATTATTTAATGCTACTTACCAATTTATATTTTCAAAAAGCATTACAAACATGAAATAATTTTTGCAATAGCAAAGGGAGTTAGATAGATAAGCATTGTTATGCATCTTTTGCAGAAAAACTAGGTGGTAAACAAGAGGACAAAATCACCTGCTAATTTAGGATTTCTTTGTTTTTTGAGCCCTTCCATTCCAAACAAAACTGAAGTGTCTCACATCACAGGCCACATGAAAAACACGGCTTTCTTGTCACTTTTCCATGACACTATGACACCACTGTCCTGACAAGAGTTTCCACTGCTTGACATATGCAAAAAATACAGAACAAGTTAGGAAACTGATGTCTTCAAGCTGAATTATCTGTCCCCAGGCTGAATCTTCTTACCTTTTGTAAATGTAACTGATGTCATCAGATAACTTCTACAAAAGGAGTTGATGTCATTTTCTCACCTTTCGTAAATATAACTAATGGCATCAGATATCTTCTACAATAAAAGTTGCTTAATAAAAAAAGTACTTTGTGTTTCAAGCATTGCATAAGATTGTGTCACACAAATAGATATGCATTAGGTAGTCAGAGAATATGTATTAGATAGGAAGGTTCATGTAAATTTTACTGTATAAAAGATGTAACTTTTTACCCCTTGGTGTGCTTGATTTGTGGAAACCTTCACCTGTCACCCTGCACAGAACAAACAATGTTTCCTTTCTAAACTAGACTCTGTGTCTGTGTTTAGAGAGCTCCTAAAAACAGCAACAAAAGGAATCAGGACAAGACAACATCAGGAATTATTGGCACTCAGCCTACAGCTCAAACCACTGGACAGCGTTGCTTCTCACAGCTCAAGAGATTCACAGGTCCAAGGGGAGAAAGGGCAAGCATACACTGGAGCAGAAATCTGCCTGCTGCAGACCATAGAGTACATCTGCATTAGGTAAAAGAATAGATGTGTATAAACACTGAAAAAAGCAAGTGGCTGGACAAACACTGACTAATAAAGATGAGATAGGTTTCTGTGAATGCTCTCTAGGTGTTCTTTGCAAAACTGATCTTAGGGACTTTCTTATAAAGTATCAAGGTGAAACAATATTCAGCTTGAAATAGGTTTTAGAAAATGCAGATCAGTCAGTTTTCCTGCTTGGGTGCTTATCATCTTCCCTTTCTGTGGTTGCAGTGATTCCTTTCACTGCTCTGCTACCCTGTCCCACCTCAGCCCCAGAGTTCTGCTTAACTCTGCTGCTGCCCTTATCAGGCCTGATGCAATCTGGTGTTTGCAACTAAATGAAGGTGACCAGCACAAACTTTCTGCAGACCTTCCTTCCTCCCTTTCTTCCCAGAGCTGCAACCTTTCCTGTGCTCGCCCATGGCTTGAAATCATTATGCACTAGTTGCAAACAAATGTGAATAAATTACAGTAATATTCAAATAAGGGGAAGAAGAAGAGCAGTAACAGAGAGGGAGACTAGGAAACCAAGGAAGAAATGTTAATTAACTCAGATTGATTTGCCCTGTTTGCTCAAAAAATTAATTACCAAAAAAATCGTAAATTAAGAATTAAAAGCTCACAATAAGAGGAGCCAAAAGGTTTTTCTCTGGAATCTATTATGAGTATCTGAAAAGGGATTGTGTCTAATTAGACATTATTTTGCATCAAGATGACCTTATAATTAGAAATATGCTAAATTACTTGGAAATAATTGAAATTATTGGATATCCTCCATGACTGCCAGTTTAGAAGCTTTCATGTTCACACTGATCCTACACACCTCAGTTTCTTTTGGCTGGGAGTTGGATCTTTAGCAGGTATCTAACATGCAAAAAAGCCAGCATTCCTCAAAATCTCCATCGGGTGACAGACACTTTAAAAGACAAGGGAGATGTGCAAATTTTCATGTAATAAAACCATGATCTAAACACATGGCAAGTACTCAGCACTATCTGCACTCCACTTCCTAAGCAGGACATTCACAATGCAAACAAACGTTGTTATTTTTATCTTTACAACCAATAGATCCACAAATACTTTGGGCTTCTAAAACATACTGGTCTAGGATATTGCATACTGCAAAAATGTTAGCCCAAGTTCTAACAAGCGTCAGTTGCTACTTCAGTCCTCTGGACTGGCTCAGTGAGTCAATCAAACTCCAACTACTTCAGTGGCTACAGAAAGAGAGGGAAGACATGTCTAGCACCCGGGGCTGCAGACATGCTGGGTTGTGTGATGTGGGTAAGAAAATGCTAGTCATGCTAGAAAATACTCACAAAGAAGCTAGGTCAGAAAGTCAGGTCAGTGGTAAGGAGATAAACCGGAATAAGGTAAGGAATAGCTACAGGAGATCCTCCTGCATTTCAGCATCTTTCTGATCCACATGGAGAGCTGGAAGGACAGTGAGCAAAAGACACTGAGATAACAGGGAGCCTGCATTCCCTGAAGTGCAGCCTGAGGAAAGGAACAATTTCAAAGTTGCCCACAATGCTTTGAAAGGCACAAAGGATTAGGGCTCGCACAACTACATCAGCCCTTGCATGGGGCCAGCTGCAAATCTGTCTGGACAGAACAAATACAAAATCTCCTCCAGAACGAAAGAGCATGCACTAGCCTTCAGCAACCAGGTGGGCAAGATGGGAAACTTCGTTTTTGTGGGAACAACTAAGGGTGTCATAGGCTGGGTGCAACTGACGTAACTGGTCTCAGGAAACATGATTACAACCTATCTTCCATCTCAGTGCCCATTTTTGAGACTGTTTCACAAGGCATGGATATGGATCTTGCTGAAGGCAAGCACACAAAGATGGCCAGCACAAAAAGGAAGGCAAGCAACTCCAGCAGACTAGCACCACCCAAATACTCAGCAAAAGGACAGGTCCACACAGCTCAGACCTGCAGAGGTACCCGGATGCCTGAGCATCCATGCTGTTCTGTGCCCTGCAATATCAGTATGCAGAGTAAAAAGTCCTGTGATTTGTGCAGTTGTAAAACAGGCCAGCCTCTGAGCTGGGAAGAGAAGGTAAATTTCCCACATCCAGGCCCACATCCCACAGCCACAGGTCTCTGAGTCTCACCACTGACATGCGTGACTGGTGGCACAGCCCCACCACCACAGCCTCATTCATTTCCAGAATGGCTCTGTACATTCTTGGCTAATGCAGAGGTTTAGAAACAATGCTTTTAATATTTTGTGGTATTGACTTACCCATTCATTGTGTAGTGACATTAGCACACATGAATAATCATAAAATAAAAAAAGGATAATTAATATTTAACTTTGCCAGAGGGATTCTAAAACATGGGAGAAACCATGTTTCAGAAAGACCAGCTGATATTTGCCAGCTGGAGAACAGGACTAATTAGATGCATCAGGCAGTGGTGACACGAAGTTGAAAAACAGCTTGTCAACTCTGAAATGACTTATAGCAAATGATTATATATAAAGATGCTTTGTTCTACTCTCACACACAGGTGTGTTCCTCATTTTCCAAACACTTCCTGTGCCTTTTGTTCCTATAGTAAAACAGGTGCAAAGCAGATTGCCCACTCATAGATATACCATAATTATATTTTAGGTAGAGCAGATAAGTGGTCCATTTCTTGTGCCCAAACCAACAAGGTGTTGAACACTGAAGTACCCTCCATTCTCACTGATTTCAGTGGAAGACGGCCGACAACTTATAGGATCAAAGGCTAAATGTCTGAACCACATAAGGAAAGTGATGTAGGGGATGAGGCAACAAACCAGGAGGCCAAATTCATGTCTGTTGTAATGTTGGTTGACTGCAGCCAGACAGTTCATTGATCATAGCAAAGGATTTGCCCCAGGGTGTTTTAATTTAAAACAGATTGACATTAATCTGAAGAACAAATCACCCAAATCCTAAACTCTGATCTGATGCAAGTCAGATGCAATATGACAGCAACTCAATCTCCTGGGCAGCAGAGCTGCTAGCTTCAACTTCATACTCATTTCCAAACAGTGCCTGTAAATTCTTGAATGCTGTTGGAATAGGCCCAGCAAGGAATAATTTATCCAAGGTAGAGATACATATCCTTCAGAACACACAAAAGCTACCAGGAAAGTAGAGCTTCAAGGGGGAATGGAGTGCAGGTGCTGAGAAGGGGAAGGGGCCACTTTAGGAAGTAAGTGCTTGATTAGTAAATGAGCAATGCTAATACTGAGCAAACAAAACAGAAGCATAAATTCTGAGACACCAGTTAAACTGCAATCACGAAGTACTGTAAAAAGCTTATTAACTTACCTAGGAAATTGAACACAAACTAACTGTTTGAATTGAGCTGCTCAAAAAATAAAAATGTTTGAACTGTCCTGAAAGTAATTTAACACAATATTTGAGTTGTCACAAAAACAAAAGACAGTGTTTCTCTCCATCCACAACAAAATCACACCAATACACATACTCTGGCACCAAAGAAGAGTATTTAAAGCTGTGTATAGCACCTGTAAGACATTCCTTGTATTTATAGTCCTGGTATGATTGGTTTCTGAAGAAAAATTATGTCCACAGACAGCATGTTTTGTTCCTCCTTGTTACTCATATGCAAGAATGAAAGATCTATTACAACATACTCTTCCTTCCACCTGCTTTGATGAACTGCCTCAAAGCTCTCTGGGGAGACTGCTGCAAAGCCTGTGACTTACAGCTGAGGCTCAGAAAGCAGATACTGGATTGCAAGAGCAGACTCAAAGGTCAGTTCAGAGCAGCACGGGCAGCAGATTGCAACTCCATTTCTAAAAGCAAAGGACACCGCTGTGGTACAGGTGATTCCCCTCAAGCCTATACCCTCACAAAGGAAAAACTTAACAGATCTGCCTTTAGGGACAAATGTAAAAAGTTCAACTTGAAACTCCAACACCTGTTTCAAGAGACTTCTCCATATTGCATATTATTTAAAAATTGCAGTTCACCTCAGGACCATTTCTCAATAAGTCAGTTAATGATTTCTACGTCTGCTCAATTTTCCTAAGAGAGTGTTTTGTTCTGCTCAGGTCTACGTAGCATGCCCATCATTGTGATCTCTCAACACCTTCCTGAAGTGTGACAACCCACTTCCCTGATGTGCATCTGTCACACACTGATCTTTCTTTTTTTCTCATCTCCTCCCATGGAAAAATCTTCAGAGATGAAAATAAATATGAATATATTCAGTTCACTTTTCAAAAATACCTATATAATGTATGTATACTTTCATATATTATATATAACTTTTTTATAATATGGTTATTGATGCTTGCTATTATCTGTACTTTCAGTCCTGAAGGCAGCGTTGAAGAAATGCATCTTAGCAAAGTACCCAGGTTTTTGGTAGGTCATACATTTTACTGAAATTTATTCCACAGACTTGTGTAAGCACCTGAGAAATTTTAGCAGAAGCAAAAAAAGGGAAATATTTATTACAGACCCTCAGACAATCTATCAGGTGTTCATGGAACGCATGTTGTAGATAAGCTCTGTGATCTCAAACTGGACACAGCAGATACCCAAACAGAGAGGAAGATAACATTGTGACTAACACTGAGCTTTGTACCCAACACCAGAGGTGTGACCACCCTGATTTCCTGATGGCACTGACCTAGAGAAGCTGAATGTTTTGTCCTTTGCCACATGCCAGATCACTGCAGGGTTACAAACAGAAACTGGAGCATTAGGACAGAACCTCGTGGCCTAATTGTGTGGTAACCAGCATCTTGCTTACACAGACTTACATCCATCTGCAAAGAGAGGCAATTGACACACTTCCCATTGTGTTTTTTGCAAGCACACATGCAACTGCAACACTGAGTGTGCAGCATCTACACATGGCTTTGAGTATTTCCTCAAATCTATTTTCCTTTAACCCTTTCAAGCATTCTGCTGACTGTTGTTAACTACAGCTTTAGAGAGAAACCTACAAAAACACAGCGGTATATTTCCTAGAGATACAGAGGTTTCAATACACACATCTGCACAGCATTCATCATTTTCCTGAACAGTCCTGCACAAAACAGCATTTGTGTCATTATATTTTTAATATAACAATTCCCATGGGAAGCTGTTGATGAGGACTGGGATACAAATGAAGAGAAAGCAGAAAGATTGCAAGATGAAGGGCTGTTCTCAGCCTACAGATGAATGATGGTTCTTGTAGGAGCTTATCATTAAATACAGATGAATGGTAGATTCTGCCATTTTTAGTAAAAACTACTAAACCAACAGGAAGGCTGGATTTGATGGAGGAGTTTTTTAAGTGAAGAACTTCCTTGAGAATAAGAAAATGTTTCAGATTTCAGGTGTGGAAATCATCAAAGTCCACAGACACTTTTGACAACAACCAGAGCCAAACTGGCTCTTTTAGCTCCTTTTCCCATGACTGGATCAGCAGAAGAGATCTTGAAATATCTACAGATCACACCACAGCAGGGGCAGGAAAGGACTTTGACATAGGGACACGGCACCATCAGCTATCAAAATGCTGTGGTGGCTTAGATAATCAGATTGGGCCATGGCAAAGCTATCCTAATGCCCCACAAACACTGTTTCAGGGCAATCTGTACTGTCTTGTACATCACTTGTGAGCAGGAGCACGTATCTTGTGAGTTTTCACAGTCCAGTTCACCACCAGTAACTCATTAACTCAAATGCCTGCAACTGTCTGCCCATGACATTATAGTCTGACCTTGGGAAAGCCACTCTCACCTGATTGTGTTAATCTATTAATTGCTCCCTGGCAGGTGCTGATCCCCCTTGTCTTTTTCTGAAATGGAGACGTGGTGGATTCAGGCTTTACACAGCATTGTGCTTCAGATTCCCCATCAGAAAAAGTGGAGATAGTAACATTTACATACCTCAGCAGGTACTTTGGATATTTAATTAATCCTTTCAAAGCTTCTTAAAATATAGATAAGAAGTAAAAAAACCTTTTAATATAATTTTCACTGTGTAATTAAAAAGGTACAAAAAGCTGTTTTTCCAAGAAATAAATAGCTATTTAAAAGAATTCAAAACTTCTTAAACTATTCATTACTTTAAGACATGGTAAAAAAGGAAAGACCCTTTGAGTAGTTAATCTGACCTGATGTTTAATTAGAACAAATTCAAAGGCAACAACTCGTTCATGATTCAAATAACATGATTTCTGCCATTTCTTTTTATGAAGTCCAGTCAAACTTCACATTTTGTAGTTTAAGCCTTTGAATACTTGGGACCCTCGGAAATACCGGCCTGTCTGCCTCACATCTGTGTTTGGGAAGATCATGGAACACAGCCCTCAAGAAGTTATGCTAAGGCACATGAAGGACAGGGAGGGAATTCAAGACAGCCAATGCAGCATCACCATGGGGAAGCCCTGCCTGACCTTCTGTGATGGAATGACTGCATCAGTGGACAAGGAAGAGCTACAGATGTCATTTATCTCAACTTCTGTAAAGCCTTTGACATAGTGCCCCCAAAATCCTTCTCTCTATATTGGAGAGTTATGGATTCTCTGAGTAGACTGTTAGATGGATAAGAAAGTGGTCATTCAGAAGATCGTGGTCAACAGCTCAGAGTCCCAATGGACATCAGTGACCAGTGGTGTACTCAAGGGTCCATACTGGGACTGGTGTTTTTTATATCTTCATTAATGATATAAACCAATGGATTGAGTACACACTTAGCAAATTTGCAGATGGCATCAAGCTGAATGTTGTTGTTGACACACCTGAGGGATAGGATGCCATCCAGAGGGACCCTGACAAGCTCAAGAATTGGGCCCATGGGAATCTCATGAGGTTTAACAAGAGCAAGTGCAAGGTGCTGCACCTGAGTCAGGGCAACCCCCGGTATCAACACAGGCTGGGGATGAACAGACCCAGAGCAGCCCTGCTGAGAAGGACTTGGGGGTGCTGTGGGTGAGAGGCTGGACATGACCCAGCCATGTGCCCCTGCAGCCCAGAAAGCCAAATGTGCCCTGGGCTGCATCCAAAGCAGCGTGGGCAGCAGGTGAGGGAGGGGATTGTGCCCCTCTGCTCTGCCCTGGTGAGACCCCACCTGCAGTGCTGCATCCAGCCCTGGGCTCCCAGCACAGGAAGGACATGGAGCTGTTGGAGCTGGTCCAGAGGAGGCCACCAAGCTGCTCAGAGGGATGGAACATCTCTCCTATGAGGAAAGACTGAAATTATTGGGATTTCAGTTCATCCTGGAGCAGGGAAAGCTTCAGGATGAGCTAATTGTGGCCTTCCAGTACCCAAAAGGAGCCTTCAAGAAAGATGGAGAAGGGCTATTTAAGAAGGCATGTAGTTACAGGGCAAGGAGGAATGGCTTCAAACTTAAAGAGAGTAGTTTTAGATTAGATATTAGTAAGAAATTCTTTACCATGAGGGTAGTGAGGCACTGGAGCAGATTGCCTGGAAAAGTTATAGATGTTCGTGGAAGTGTGCAAGGCCAGGTTAGAGGCAGCTCTGAGCAACCTGATCTATTCAAAGGTGTCCCTGCTGATGGCAGGGGAGGTGGAACTTGATGATCTTTAAGGTCCCTTCCAATCCAAGCCATTCTATGATTCTGTGACTCTGTGAATGCAATTTAACATGAGCCTGCTCAGTGACAAAAACTGCCTGCACCAGGAACTGTCACTGAGACACACTGCTATCAGTATTCCCATATACTATGCAAGACATGACGTGCACCCTGGTAGGAAGTCATGGGGATTAACAGGTCATTTGCTTGGTTAGTCAAAGCCACATGAACTGGCTCAACTGGAATCCAGAAAGTCTTATGTATGCAAAGGGAAACAGTTACAGGCTGTCTGTCCACAGGAAAGGCTGACATTCAGGTCCGCACCCAAACTGCACGTCAGCACCATCCAAGAAGCCCTGGCCATGGTAAGAACCACAGAAGGCACATGCAAGGTCCTTTGTGCCAGGAAAGGTAAGAGGGTATGTGTGGGGGAGCACAAGGACGGAGGCCATAACCAGCAGCACTTGCCCTTCGATAGCAATAACTTATACAAGGTGTTTGTTGTTAATTATTAATATTTGAATACGATTTAACATCTTTAACAGTAACACTTTTGTAGGTATAGAGGCAGGACACAGTTAAGATACAAAAGACTTTGATAAAATTTTGGTTTTATCACACACATACCAGCACAAGCCATGGCTGTGCAGGACTGTGAATATGAGACAACACTGTAAACATTTAACTTTAAGAGAAAAGACAGCAGGTGACTGTTGCTGGAGTCATAAAGAGGTTTAACCTTGTAATGCCTTAATGCATTGGTCTGAGTATTTGCAAATAGGATAAACGTTTTACTACTGTGTATCCTAAAAGATATACACAAGATCAAGCTGGTTTTCGGCGTATTTGTACTGTCAATGCTGGAGTGTCTAGCAAGTTTGGTGTTACAGTGCAACAGAACTCCAGATGTGATGCTCACCCATAGACTAAGTTGACCAAAATCCAACACAAAGCAGCTAAGTGATAGTTATAGCACCACAATGCCTACAACATTAACGCATTAGGTAGTTCGCTCAGTTTCAGAAGTATTGCTGTTTCTCCTACAGGAACAGTCAGTTTTGTCCACAATGACTTGTACACACCTTAGCAAAGAATTTCAAACCTGGATTTAACTTACCTAGCCTTGATTCACATTCAACATAATCTTCCTGCTATCTCTCGATGGGAGAAATCATGACTGAGCGAGGACATAGAATGGGGAGAACCTTCTCCTGCTCCAGGAATCTCAGATAGTCTCATTTCTCCAGCCAGGTAGCTGGATTACAGAATCTATTTTGCCTTGGTTTCTAATCAATCATGTCTCAGCTCAGAATGCCCTATGAATGAGCAGAGCATTGACAACATAGCCAGTAAGTGATTAAGGGATGCCTGTATGTGGAAATAAAAGTCCAACCTTAGTTGCAGTGGGGAGAAGACAATGCCAATAGGTCCTGAGAAATCCACAACCCACGCCAGCATAAGTCACCCTGTTACTTTTTAGCCATTTACACCTGTGCTAAAAAAATACCAAAAACCTCCTTCTTTTCCCTGATGAAGTTTTACATCTAGATTTCAAAGTTATAAAAGATTCCACAGGCTTGCAGCACTGAATGCTCATGGCCTATATATTTCTGATTAGCTATTATAATATATAAAAGATATTTTACTAATTTGACAGACTTTATTAGTACAGAGGTTAATTGCCTTTCTCTGACACATTTTCACTGCCTACATCTGTGTCACAACATTATTTGCTTCATTAGTTTTTAAAGTGGAATAGTTAAAACTCAGGTTATTTGAAATAATATGACTGTGCTTCTGCACCACATTATTCACTTGCAATTCAGCTGATGAATCACCTATATTTCAAGCAGAGCTGGCCCTGTGTTTGGAGGAACGCCAAGAAAACAGGTCAGTGTTATCAGCCGTAGGCACTGTTACCCCTTTTCATTTCCCTTGCCATCTTCCAAAAACTGTTCTTTCCTGCAAGAAGGTATTAAGAGTTAAGATGACAGTAGCTGAAATATTCCTTTCTCTTTATTGGGAAGCTTTATTTCTTATTGCACCTATTTTTCAAGTTTGATTTGTGGTTTAGCAAAATGCAAGGTTTGGCTAGAAGTTCTGGTCTTTCGACCATTACTCAGAGGAATACATTGGTGCTGACTGAATGATTAAGTAGGAAAAGGATTAGCTGACACACACCAGCACCTACTGAGCAAAGGACAAAACAGAAACATAGGTTTCCTGCTGTGAAAATGTGCCTGTCCCAATGGAATATCTCTATCTTGCAGCCCATGTCCGAAAATGCCAGAGGATGTGTCTGAAGTGCTGATGTGACAGTGTGCGAGATACCGGCCCACCACAGCAAACGGTGAGAGCACAAGACCATGGCTGCCCCAAGCAGCTAACAATCCAATTAAGGCAGTAAGAGAAAGCAGACACACAGGGGGCAGAACGAAAAGATGAAACAACATGGACATAACACTGCTTTTTTAATTATTTTAATATTATGCTTGATCATGAATTATAGGATGAAATAAGAGAGATTGAGTATGCTATCCTAGGAGGCTCTTCCTCTGTTCCCATGTCAGATGAAGGCAAGAGTCACGTGCAGCACAGCTGCTGCCCAACTGGGGCTGTGTCTTACAAAAGGGATCGCTCTCACGCTGTGGATGAATGTGTGAGTCAGCCGGAGCATGTCCTTTCACTTTCTGTCCTAAATGTGCCTCTGTGCACAGTTCACTACCTAACTCAGACACACATTCGTTGGGTATCAAGTTCCACAAAAAATCACCCTTCACCACTGATGATAAAATGCCTTTTAGCACTCCTGACTTTGCCCCCTTAATTGTCATAGCCCACCTTCCTCCGACAATTTCTTCTCTCCTTTCTCTTCCTCAGTACAGTCCCGGTTTAATGTAAGAAGGATTCTAGGAACATTTCCTGACCTTTTGTGCCTTCAGTAACGTGAGAGTACAGAAGAAAAACATCTGGAGGAAAGCCCAGATGCAACAGCCTCAAAAAGGTGCTTCCAGACCATGCGTGTGGCTTGTCCTGCATAGCTCATGGACGTGTGCAGTGTCAGCACCATGCTGGTCTGCTCACCCCAGGCTCCAGCCCTGGGCCAGCATATGACAGGAGAGCCAGCCACAGCCAAGGGGGACAAGTCCCCTCACTCCTACACCCACTCTGCACAGACTTAGCTCACTCCAGAGCAAACAGTGTGGATGCAACAAGCCCATCCCAGACTGACTTCACCCCCAACAGCATGGACATGAGCTAGTTAAAATAACTTGCTGCCCAATCAAGGTTTGTTCTCTGCTGCTGGTCACAGGGGTGATATGAGCAACTCTGAAAAGCCACAAGCCAGAATGTCAGTGGTCTCATCCCAAGATATGCCACAGCTTGCATGGTAACCCTGAGCTGGTTTGTACAAGCTCACTATGGCACAGGCTAGGAGAATCCCAAGAGAGCAGCAGGGAGCTCACTGCAATCACCTGCCCAGCTTTGTTCCCAGTTCTGAGCAGCTGAAACACAACTACACATTGCTATGGCTATGCTGGGTTTGATACCCAGCTCAGTGCTACCTTGAGCACAGTTAAAAGTGCACCTCCAGATCACAGGAGAAACCCAGCACAAGCTGCCTTTCAACAGCAGCTGTTCCCCGTGCAGCTATTCCCCTGCACATCCCTTCCTCCCCCTTCCACTCACTGCAGAACAAAATCACTGAGTACAGTGCACACAGGCAAGAAACATAATTACACACACACATACACACACAGAGTCTTGAGGCCTTCATAATTACATTTTAAATTGGTTTACTCAGAATCCTTTCAGCTAATCATTTTCACCCAACTCTAAGCACTAAAATAAATATACAGCATCTTTACCTGGTGTAGCCCCTCTCTTCTGCTTTAAGCCCTCACACTCCAGTTTGTTGGGCATAGGGAATTTGGATATGACCAGTTTTAGGTTCAACTTTCATTATGAGCAAGCACTAGGCTTTCATTCTAAGCCACCAAAATGCACTCGCAAAATTTACACGTGCAAACCAGTGGCTGCTTCCGTCTCTGTGGAATCCCACAAGTATTTTCTGCACTTTCAGTTCCCGCGCCTCTGGATAGCTCATAAATGTATGGCTGAAAACAGAATGCAAAAACTCGATGCAAACAGATGCCCGATTCTCATTCAAAATCAGTAACTGGATTACTTTCCCTTACAACTGAGTCTGAACCAAAGAAGCTCAGTCTGCATCAAGGGAAGCAGTTCACAGCTTCTTACTTGCTATGCAAAAGTTCTTACACACACAACTGTAAAATCTGCATTTTCATGAGCAAGTCAGCATTTCTTTGAGCTGTCTCTGGCCTACACTTGCCTGCCTGCAGCTTGCATACACAGTTTAGGAAAGGAGGCTCAAAAATTCAACCTCAACTATCTTCAATTTAACTCACCACAGCTGTGTACTTCCCATACTCTTCCAGCTGCCTTTCATGACATGACCAGTTTCTCTCTCCTTTACCTTTCTGCATAAGCCCTTATTGGCTGGAGCCAGGCAGCTGGTGTAAAACCTTGAGAACTGTGAAGGAGAAGGGCAGTCATTTTCCCTCAGTTCATACACACCCTTACTAAATCTCAGCAGCACAGCAGCGTGAATCTAGCTCTCAGCAATGCTTTAATAGCAAGGCTGAAGGTGTGAAGCTTCATTACTTTTAAAATATACTACACAGTTCTGCATATTCACTGGTATACATTATGCTCCATCTTACAGCACAGAGTGCTGCTTGCCAGCTGCCCAGCCCAGTGCTTTAGTCTTATTCTTTCCCAGAACTCTGTAAGACTGCCTACTATTTTTAGCTTCTCTTTGTGGGTGGTGAGGGAGAAACCAAGAGGTTAACTGCTTTGTTTGATGGCTCGGCATGGGCACCATCATCTACCCCGACAGGGCTGCCAAGGTCTAAACGCAGCAGGAGTGTCCCGGTCCTTAATGGCACTTTCTGAGGTTTTCACTGGTCTGGGGGAGGTCGGAGGAGAGGTGAATTGCCGTGCTCCAGAGATAGAAAAACATGTCAGTATTTTAATCGCTGGTCAGGAAAACAAGTAAGGAGGAAATTAAGTTTCCAAAATACCTTTTTTTTTTTTTTTTTTTTTTTTTTTAATCCACATCATGAGTCGCCTCACCTGCTACCAGCTGGCTCACAGGGATTATTTGCCCTTGGGCTTTGCTTTCTCTTGCCTCATGCCCTCCTCAAAGCAGCTGTGACCACATGACGCTCCCCTCAGCACTGACTCACTCCCTGCCTCTCCACAGGACCTGAGCAAGCTATTTGCCCTCCATCAACTCTTGTTTATGGGTTCCGATACAAAAGACAAGTGTTCATGTGGCATACTGTATCTAGGAAAATGTCATGCTTCATACATTCAGTTATCAACCACTATGCCAAGTGCTTTATGTTATCTACAAAAAGCAGACTTCAGAGGGAAATGAACTACGGCAAATCAAAGTCTATTACTGGGAAAGAGAGGAGAGTTGTAAGCCAGGCTTGCAGCATTCTTCCAGCTGCACAACTTTCTAAACAACTTTACCCAGCTGAAGAGTCAATAAATGGTCACCCAGTTGCAATCGAAAATAACAATTCATGTCTGTTACCCAGAGGGGCTTTTCTAAGCCCCCAGGGCACAACTGCAGCAGACAGCAGCACGCTAGGTCCGAGACAGCAACAAAAACGGTGAAAAACGTCTCACACCTCTCCAGCAGCTGGGAGGGAAGCAATGAGGACAACCCGCTCATCCCACCAGTGTCTCCAGAGGCCACTGCCACCCACCTCCAAACAAAGCAGGACAGCACTTGGGCTGAGCCTCCTACACCCACGGCCAGGACTGGGTGCTGCTGCAAGTGACTGCTCGGCAGGACAGGGCGGGGACGTGCACAGCCTCAGCCCTGAGGCAATGAATTCATTTCTACCCACTGCTCTGTGATTGTCCATCTGCTCTTATGGATAAACACTGCCGCAGTGCCTGGAACAAAGTCCTCCGTACCTGCAGAAATTCCCTGCTCTCTGCAGTCTCCAGTTCTGCAACAGGTTTGAGCCCTGCATGGGGAGCAGAGGACAACCAGCCCCATCCACCAGTTAGCTCTGTAGCCAAGCCCACAGTCACCACTCAAAATATAACCCAGGTATTTTCATCATAGTAGAAATCAGTTCATTCCTGATTCACAGGAATGAAACAAATGGGATGCTTTTTTTCTGATCTTGATTCTCAAAGACTGAGAGTCACTGAATAAAAGATGGCTTTGAAACATGCCAGCTTTTCTGGAATCAGAGAGAAGGGATATGAAACTCAGAAATTAAACCTCAGCCCAATCTTTATAGCTGTTCATTTGTATTGGGTCAAGACAAAATCAGGAGCCCAGATTCATTAAAACTTTGGTCGTTTGGACATTGGACTTGCATCTGGATCTGTCAGTGTGTGTGTACATATATCAGCAGTGAGGAAATTACCATAGGAAATTAAAGGCACCAACACACAAATCTGCAGCCAGTAAGAACAATAAAGAGGAACTGTTTAAATGTATCAGGAACAAACAAGATCCTAACAATGGGATAGCTCCACAGCCAGATAGGAATCTCAAAGTTGTCAGTCATGATTCATAAGAGAAGAAATATTCAATAAATATTTCAGGTTTGTATTTGGAAACTAGTAGGATGGTGTTTTCTTATCTCATAGTGATAAGGAAACACTTTCTATTCCATCAGTTACTTAGGGGAAAGTTAAACAGCCACTATCAAAACTGAACATTTTTCAATCAGCAGCACTTGGTAAGTTGCACCTCAGCATACTAAAGAAATGTGCCGGAGTTTTCCAAAATGTTTGTGTTGATTTTTCACACATCTGGGACCAGTGGAGAGCTTCCAGAAGACTGGCAAAAGGCTCGTGAGGCATTACTATTTACAGAGGGTACAAAAAGCAGGCTGAGCAACCACAGGCTGACTAGCCTAACACTGATCTAGGAGTCAAGCAGATTGATGAAAGAATTAGTGAGAGAACAGTCTTTAAATGACAGATACTACCCAGTGCACCTCCTGGCGTGGAGATGACACAACTCAGCAAGTCCCCTCTGCCTCCATGTCTCATTTGCCTTGCACCTTCATCCCTCTCAGATGGGCACATGTGAGTCAGAGTTGAAAAAGGCTTTAAAAGATGGCAGTATAATTAATAGTCATCAGCACGACTTCATGGAAAAGTCTTGTCAAATAAGCTCGGTGTTGCTTTTTAGTGAAATTACCAGGTTAGCTGATAAAGATAGCTGTGTCTATGTCATGGGTTTCAACATCTGTGAGGCACTTAACTCAGTCCCACATGGCATTCTGAACAAAATAATTAGCATTATCCAGAATTAATGTACCTCTTATTAAATCGATTAAAAGCTGGTGAGCCAAAAGTGAGCCAAAGGCAATCCTAACTGAATCATCCCCATCTTCAGAAGATGTTTAATGGGATCCCCCAGAAACCTCTTAGCCCAGTGCTGCTCACTATCCTTAGCAATGATTTGAAGAAAATGAAACAATGTTACTATTGAAAGAGAGATCTCATTTCAAAATTGCTGGAATAGTAAATGACGGAGAGAAAAATAGTTCTATTGGCAGATCTGCATCACTGGGTCGAGTGGATTCACTGGAACCTGAGTTTTAATAAGTCAATGCACCAGTGCACCAGTGCCTTAAAATCTGCAACGTACTCAGCACATGGCAGGAGCCCTGCAGCAGGAACAGAAAGTCCTAATGGGTAATTTCCATCTTAGCATTCTGTGGTGCTTAGCTGGACTGGATTTTTCCTAGGTATGTCTACTAAATTTACCAGGAGAGAAGGCAGCAACAGTGCTGGACACTGAACCCAGAGTGTTCACACTTGCTGGCTCTAGATAGTGAGACAAACCTCTCCAGGAATCCTCAACATATTGCTGAGATTGTCAGGCTCTTTCAAAAGGTGTTTCACTAAAAAAACACCCCTCTCACCCCCAACTATCATTAGGTTTCAGAACAAATGTTGAATGGGAAAGAATGACACAACCCCTCCTATCATTTGCAGGAAGACATCTCTGCCTTGCTTCTCATTTGAAACACTGTGTCGTGAACATTCAGTCTCTCAGAAGCTCAGCAGTGAATTCCACCATATGAGCCAAATTTCTTTTTCCCCTTGATTTTTCATGTGATCTGCCTCAGTCTTTGGCCCAAGCAGTCTGGTTTCCAGGTGTGCAGTTAGGCTGCATGGCTCAATGGGACACGGACACAGCTTTATCCATGCCTTCCCTGTGCTTAATCTTACAGAACCTGCTACTGATGGTGTGTGTCTGGGCTTAGCAGACACGTACAAGAAATCCCAGGAACTCCCACACTGTCCAATACCCCAATATAAGGATCTACTACATGCTGACTCATAAGCCTCATAAAGGTTTAAAGTGATTTTTTTCTTTAAAAAAAAAAAAAAGAGGAAATTATTTGGGCAAGTCTTTGAGCTCTTCTCCTTTTGCTGTTTCAAAGCAATTCTTTTTTTGCTAGGCTGGAGTACCAGAGTCTCTCTAGCCAATTTCTGCTTCACCGAACATTCATCTCGTTTGGGGCTCACTCGGGTGCTCCTGGGAAGGGAGCTCCCACACAGGGGAAGTCAGGGCGGAAGGGTGGAGAACAAACCCTCAGTTAATAGCCCTGAACTCCAGTGACTTGGTTCCTCCAGAACAGGTGCTTCCCAGCACAGCCCCAACAGTGAACCTAAACCTGCCCTGACAGGAGCAGGAGCAGCAAGGGTCACCTCCATGAATAGTGACCCTCTGTAGCTTCTGCACCCTGTTGTGGCAATGGGGACACCTCCAAACTGAGCTCAGCACATGACCATAGTGCCATCAGCTCAGTCCCAGCTTGGATAACAAGCCATTTTTCAAAAGGCTTAGGCAGAGGAATTATGTTCCTGTAAAATACCAAATTCTGGATTCAGAGCAGGGACTTGTGCCCTCAGCTGCTTTAAAATCTCTGTGGGACAACTTGGCAAAGGAGGTAAGAAGACTACCAAATTCTGGGCTTGTGGACTGATGAAATCAGTTATAATTTTTGCTAGAAACAATTTTGTGCTTTCAAAGCCTCAGCCATAACGCTGCAAAAATGTTATAACAGAGGTAAAACTGATACTGCCTGATAAATACAAGGTGTATTTCTTAAGGGTGGCATTCTTTAATTGCCACAACACTACATACGAAGAAATCCTCTATACTCAAATCATCAAAACTCCGGACCAGCCTTTGCAGAGCCTCCATCCAAGAAATAACGCAGCCCAAGCCTCAGCAAGCTCACCATTGCCTGTGTGCCTGGCAGAGTGACTAAAAGACCAGTAGCAGCTGGCAGGAAATGGGTAAGAAAGCTGACCACAGATAAACTGTAGGATGCTGAAGAGTAGCAGAAGATATACTCTGGGAGAGGAAGCCAAGTTGTCAGGTCACACTGTAGTCTAGTGCACACAGTACATACAATCTGCTATTGAAGTATGCGGCCACCTGATAATGGTCAGGGGACACAGCTGTCAGGCAACGATGAAGTAACTCCAAGGAGCCTGAAGCAGTGTGGTACAGCTGCGGATGCTTCTGTTGAGCCGGATAAAGCCTGCCTGTCTCAAGGGGACCATAGCAAATGCAGTGTCATGTGAGTGGGACTAAATAATTAGGTTCATGATGCTTATTTAAATCAGCATTGATCAAAACAGGATACCAGCAAAAACTTCTCAGACCCGGGGCTGATCCGAGCTTACATGGGAGCACACAAACACCGCACAGCCTAAATAAAACAACATTCATGTTTCATACTCATTTTACAGGTAATGCTCCCAGCAGCATCAGGGAGGGTTTTTCCTCTGTGCTGCAGATTTGAGAAGTCAGTGGCTGTGCAGAGGAGGATGAGGGATTTATCTCCACTTCAGCAGGAGCAAGACAGGGCCTCAGGTATCACTTAACATTAAGGCTGTGCCCAGGCTGAGTGCTAGTGTATCTGTTGTGGAGATGCTGAACTTTATTCATTATATGATGAAGGTAATTATTGGTCATTAACCTGCTGGGTGGGAAACAGCGCAGCATGCAGAGGGGATACAGGAATGTGATGACAGAGCAGGGCATGTTTTGCTGGTTTTGCCAAACAGCCAGAAAGCGGCTGCTGGATCATACAGGGATCAAAGA
The DNA here is from genome assembly GCA_013390045.1 of Picathartes gymnocephalus. Classification (NCBI taxonomy): domain Eukaryota; kingdom Metazoa; phylum Chordata; class Aves; order Passeriformes; family Picathartidae; genus Picathartes; species Picathartes gymnocephalus. The sequence goes on from WEKY01031537.1 coordinate 148,063, forward strand.
GCAGGAGTTTAAAATACATCAAGTAATGGCTTATAAACGCTGGTTCTTAGTCATGCTGCTCTCTGGGAGGCTTTTTCAGATGATCCATTGGCTGCAACCTTATTTCAGGCTCACAAAGCTCCTAAGGTAAAGGTAAAGAGCCTCATCTAGACCCACAGATGTGTGTTTAACAAGATTTGCTCAATGAGACAAGGCAGGACCCTGGCAGGCAACACCGGCCTTTAGACAGCTCTAGGAGACGCCGAGGCTCACCCCCAGTGCCCGAAGGAAGAATTAACTACGCTCCAGCTGTGCAGAGATGTTTCAGCACGAGGGAGAGCCGCAGCGAGAGCCAGGGGGAGGGCTACCAGCCTGCCAGTCAGCCAGGGGCAGAAACTGCCCTTCAGCCTGGAAGCAAAGGCAAGAGGGGCAAGCTGCTGTGTGGGGACTAATCACTTCTTCCTTCTCATCCTTCAGAACAAAAGCAGTGCATGCACTAACCGATCGACATTTGCTTTGGTGGTGGTTTTGTTTTTTTTTTTTAAATTCCAAGCGTTCTCTAAATAATGGGAACAACGGGGCTTTGCACCTGGGAAAGCCGTTGTGCATTTCTCTCCGATAGGCAGGATATCAGGGTTAGCTAAATATGAGTTCAGCTGCGGGACTGACTCACCGCTTGTTCCTGGAACTGTCTGAAGGAGGGGAGGATGCTGTGGGCAGGCTCTAACTGTATCATCTGGGTTAGGGCCGGTAGCAGATGGTCCTAAAAACATACTTCCATGTGGGTTTAAAATAGCGCAGCACCCACAATCAGCTGAATGGGGAAATGTGAAAAAGGCTTGTCATACACGGAATGCTGCTGTGAAGATCCGCAGTCAGGAGGGGATCCAAAGTTTCACCAGCCCGCAGTGTAGAAGTGCCCAAGGCTGTCTCCTCGCTCGCATTGGCTCACACCACTGCCATGTCCCACCAGTCCTGGCAGGGGGATCCTCCCCTTCCCATCATATTTCATGCAAGAGAACAAACTTTTTCCCCCCACCATAAAATAAAATAAGGAAACTTTCTCTTAAAGCATCTTTTCTAGTTAAGCAGCCCTCCCTGTCCACTGCATAAGCTTAAGCCCAAAAAATTGCATTGAAAAAAAAAGAAAAAAAGAATCCCTTGTCCTTTGTGAGTCAACCTACTGTAGTGCTGGTCAGCAGCGACAGCCCTAAATACTGAGTCTATAGTTATATCCTGCTGGCTGCTCTGGTGCCACACACAGAGTAAAAGAGGTGGTGACAGGGGAGGAATTGGCAGGCGGCTCCAAGGCGTCAAGCAGGCGGCTCTCCCGAGGAGGCAGCTACACTACCCCCGGGTCAGCAGGGAGCAGCCCAGGGAGCCTCGGAAAGATGCCCTGAGAACAAGCCTTAGGTGAGTGTCCACCCTGCGCAGCAGCCCAGGGAGACTGTCCGGCTGGCCGTGGGAGGCACAGCAGTGCAGGGAGCACTGCAGGGCTGCCCTCTTCCTTGCCCCAGCTCACCCGAGGTAGCCCTCATGCAGCCAGCAGCGGCTGTCCTCACCTCGGAGGTGCGCATTTCCTTAGCTCCCTCTACAACCAGCACAGAGACCCCTTCCCGCACACATCCTGGGACTCTGCCAGCTGATGTCTTCTGCTTGAAGAGTGATGGGGTGACTTGCTTCTCAATGCTCAGGTTAACTCCCAAAACTCCCTGTGCCTGAGGGAGTGGATTGAAGGGAAAACTGGGGAACTGCATTGCTATTGTGTGCCTCACTTTCTTAGGCTGATGGGTACAGAGATGCTGTGAAGAAAAGAACACCCTTCCACTCCCCCAGCCCTCCCTCTTTCCTCCCTGCTGTAAGGGCTGTTAGTGACGAAAGAACCTGATTCTCCTTCATTCCCCATATTTGTGTCTCAGTAGGTATGCAAATACACCAGCAAAGGTTTCTTGCTCCTTCCCCTCTTCCCCACCTCCTGCCTTTTTGCCATGCAAGCACCAAAAGCAATCTAGCCTGTAACCTTTAGAAGAAGAGAAATATCATAGGCACATCTGTTTTTACAGCTAATTGGCCACAGTTTTTGAAATGGGCAGAAGTAGCACAGATGAACAAAAAGAGATCCCTGAGAAACTCTGGCCGCTGTGGAGACCTGGCTCTAGCTCCTAGAGCAGTTCATGGCACATCCCATTGACACCAGAAAAACACATCGAGGTTTGCTTGTGATTGCACCAGCTCCTGGTGGAAACAGGTCCAGCCCCCTTTGCCCCGCTGGAACTTGCATGAGTACACAGCAGTGCATTTGGTCCTCTGTCTGAAACATGTTTCAAAAGCAGGGATTTGCCTAGGCGTTACCCCACTCTTAAAAAGTAAACACATGGTGTCTACACCTTGCACTTAGTTTTCAACATCTCCTGTAAACTGCTTTTAGCTTTAGCAAAAAAGCATTTCACAATGCATTTTAAAAAATGTATTTTCTGTATCTCACTTGACTGGGTTTTTATCTGCACAGAACTGTTAGTACAGCACTGGCTTGTTATGCACTTACTGCCAATAAAATAAAGGCTGTAACAAGAGATGTTTTAATTGAATATTATTTATTACTGCCGAGAGTTGCAGAGAAAGTGCCCATTTGGGCAGAGTGGGCTGAGGGGAGGAAGGGCTGTTCAGGTTTTTGCAGCAGCCTTCACTCATTACTTTTTCCAGAAAGCATTAAGCTTCCCACCTGCACTTGCAGTTCACATCCCACAATCTAGGCTAAGTGATATTAAGAGATGGGAAAGCTATTTGAGTTCTCACAGGGTTGCCCTTTTCACCCATGTCTTCACATTTTGGTTCTAGCCAGCAGCAGTAGAGGAGCTTCCCTCCACCTTCATCACTACCCGGCCCCACGAAACAGACACAGTCACACAGAAATGGTCACTATTCTTCTGTTTAGAGTTGCACAAATTGGGCAGGGCACTTTCTAGATGTAGAGGAAGACACAAAGGCACAGTCTTAAAATATCTGAATAGCACTTCTGTTTCTGCCTCCAAGTACACACAGAAGAAATTCTCCAGAATCAATAAGATAATCTTTTTCCTTATTGCTTATGCAAACTATATGCCCCTTTAACTGGAAATTATCACCTCCCCAGGATCCTGCTAATTTTACTGCCTCTCCATCTCTCCCCAAGAATTCAACATACAATAGTGAAATAATGAGCCTAATATATGCTGCAATCTGAGTACATAATATTTTGCAATAAATGTAAATTTTATATATATATATATATATATAAAAATATAAACAGAAAGAGAATGACTGTGAGAAAGAACAACCCTACCTACTTCCCATTCATGTTATGCAAACACCTTTCACATGTGTCTTTGCTCACTGAATGCAAACAGTGAGTATGCATACAGCTATGCCCACAAAGCACGCATTCCTCATTAAAACCCATGCAATAAATTTGTATCTGATTGACTTTTAAATCCTTCATCTTCCCACAACTACATCTTCCCCAGATCTAGTGGTCCAAATCCTGTTCACTTCTTCAGGCAGTCTGTTGCAGTCATGGTCTTCTGCCTCCATTAGTGGAAAGCCAGTAACATCCCTGGGAATGTAACTGGCTTGAACACCAGAACTGGTCACATCCAGTTTCACACCATCAGCAACAAGGTGAAGAGGTGATATATGGAGTTTGGTATCATGCAAGGGGAATAGACTGTGCTTTCCAACAAGGCAATATTTTTATGGAAAATCAAGGCACACGAGGACATTAACATGCTTCATTTTCACATAGGGGAAAGTTTTTCTCAGATTATTTTTAGAAAGATTTACTGGTTTTAATTTTGGTAGTTGGATCCTAAAAAAGGAAGCATGGCACATGGCCTCTTAAAAAGTTGCAAAACCCACTCTCAATAAAATTTAATATGCCCTGACTTGGCTTTCCTTTAATGTGCACTGTGTGAAATACAGTGGTATAACATTTTTAGCATCAATCATTTCAGCACACTTCTGAGTAATGCGACGACCTCACACCTCTGCAGATAGGACGTTTATTCAACAGTGCCACTTATTTTCCCTGCGCTATGTGCACGTCTGCACACGCACAAACGCGTATCACTGGCAGCTTTTCCTTGCTCTCCAACATTACTGCCCATTGGAGGAGTCACTAAGTGCACGGAGATCAAGAGAACTGTGCTGACACAAGCTCACTTCAGCAGACCAGATTGTCATCCCAGCAAAACAGGAGCTCTGGTGAGTCCATGCTACTGTGTTCTCTGGTTGATCACTACTATGTCTGTGTCTATGTCTAGGTAAATTTCCCATCCACTAATCCTTGATGGAACAAAAGTGGCCAAATCTGCTGCTACAGTGAACTGATGGAGTCCTGTGTAACTTGACAGAGCTGTAACAGATTGCACCCACTAAATGGTTGGCTCCAGGAAATAATTTTGCTGCCATAGCTATTATGTGAAAGCAGCGCTACCATAGATTTTATTATTTATTGCATATTTATGTCACTGGTGCAGTCAGGAGAGTACAGCATAAAATGAGGAGGAGCAGGGCCACCTAGTTCACCAAGTTCAGTCCCTCCAAAATCATATAAATAGATGTTCTGCACAGAATGACTTGTGAACACTGTGAATGTTTTCGTTGTCACACCCACACCCCCATGCCCCACCTGAAATAGATAAAAAGCATAGTGTACCACAGGGAGCATGATACATGAAAGTGTCATCCATGTTCTGGGCCCCAGAAGTAACAGAGAATTTCCTCCCATACCCCAAAAGAGACCATTCAGGTACCACCATATATCCTGGATGCCACAGGGAGCTTTGGGTTTGTGAAGTTAAAATGTGCACAACACAGGAGTGCACCCATCGGGGCTGAATATTTATTCAAATAGATACTGACCAGTAATATTTTGGCTAATAACACAGACTTCCTTGAACTGCAAACCAAACATTCTATAGGATGGGTTAAATACCAAGACTGTACAGAAGAGGACTTCAGGAAGAAGTGCTTGTTAGTCAGTATGTCCCTTGTTAATCCTGTAAGTCAGCATGTCACTGCATAACTCATAAATAAGACCATATTCCCCACAGGCAAAGCTATAAGGTTGCAAAGTGAAAACTACTGCTGACTCAAAGCAAGAATCCCCATCTTCCTAAAGCTAGTTTTCCTCTAGGAAACATTTCTCATAAAACACAGAGACCCAGCACATTAGGGTTTTTAACAGGGACAGTCAGATCAGTTCAGCTTTGAACCTCTCATGTGAGATATTCACTAAGCTTTTCAAAGGAACAGGTAGATTTGAAAGCAGAATTAGACACTTAATATGTAATGACCCAGTTAACACCTAAGACTGATTTTCAAACAACTGGATATGAATTGGCCACAGGACATGGTTAAAAGGAAGTTCGTAGAAAGAGAGCACATGAAATCTACAGCCAAAATACATATGGCCTAATTTAAAAACAGGATTAAAGGAAATTCACAAAGTCATTTTGCTGCCAGATTTAATTAGTATGTTTAATATGTGAGATCACCTGAATCTACTTTTACTTGGTTTGTGTCCCATTAGGAGTTTCACAGGGGCAGTAATATGATTGAGTGGCCCCTGTGAGGGATGAAGCTTAGACTGCTTTGAAACAAATTGAATTAATTTGAAATGATTTTTTCCAGGTATGACATTCTTGGAAACAGATGTGGGGATAAGGAAGGAGGGCATCAAAAGTACAGATATATAGACCTAAAACTGTATCCACCTTTTTGCATATACATCGGCACCTTTTTAAATATTTCCAGAAATATTGTAACACTAGAAAGCCTGTTCACATAAGATTACAATTGATGATACTCCACAGAATTAGGTTACCATTTGAGACACTACAATGGAAAGGGTCCTCATACAAATTTTCCATCTCTATCACCTCTCTAAAATGTGAACGTTGTGGGGACTCGGTCATGCGACCGTTTTTTGTAAGATGTTAAAAGAGTAAATTTGTACCCAAACATTTCATGATGAGTGAAACAGGCCAGATTCCAGTTCGCTGGCTGAGACAAGGCCATTGTGGAGGAAAGGGAGCCTTATTTTGAGTGGTATTCACAGCCCTTTCACTAGATTTCACTATCATTGGTTGATTTTACATGGAAGTCACTCAGGGGTTTACATTGCTCAGTAGCAGTGCGAACTCCTAAATAGGATAGAGCAGATTTATACTGTTTCCCAAACAAATGGTATCATAAATACTTTAAATAGTACAGTTACATAGCTAAAAAACTATATAACAGCAGAGGAGGTGGAGGTAAGGGCAATAAGGATAGTATCAGGAGAAAAAATGTTCTGAGACTCAGAACATCTAAAATGTACACTCAACTCTGTAAGCTACAAGTGTTCAGCTTGCCTGAAAACAAGCCCATGCATATGCATTCTCATTTTAACCTACAAAAACATTTCAAAATCCAGGCCCTGATCTGGCAAGATGCTGAATGTTTTCCCTTTTCATCAGACAAGCCTCTAAAGAGATACTGAAGCGTGCATACTGTAGGAGCCGAAGCGCAGCCACAAAGGCTAATTTACCCAGCCAAAAAGCAGTCATTGCTGCCACTGCTATGCAGACATACCCACTGCCTTCAGCAGAACTTCAGTGAAGACTGAGGGCACTTGTCACTTCACAGGGAGCACTCAGTGTCTTCCAGGCTCACATTGGGTCTACATATGGATGAGCCGAATATTTTTCACTACAAACACTCTTCCCCTTCCAGGCCTCCTTCGTTTTCAGTTCTGAAGGGTGAATTCATTGAAAACATCTGCACTACTAGAAACATTCTGTGCTTTTTCCAAACCTCATCCCCATGGTGGCTCTGTAGTAATGGAGAATAGACAGAGCTGCATAACACAAGCCTGCAAGCAATGAACTGCTGTAGGGAGAGGATACCAAATGCTGGAGCTTTGCCTCCAGTACCTGGGCTCTGCTCACCTTCTGCCCTGTATTCTGGTCTCTGCCATACAGCCAAGGGGCTTCCACAGCAGCTGCCACATCCCACTGCACCACTTTTACCTCCATGATATAGAACACAGCTTAAACAAATTCCACTTAGCAGTCTGTCATGTTACCTTCTGCACACCTAGGAGTTGCTGCATGTTTCCCTTGGTATCAAGGCCAATTCTGGAATTGGTTTTGGGGTCTTTTACATAATTGCTATCTCTCCTTCTTTCATCATTTTTCCTAATTTTCTTTAACGTTTCAGACTTGCAGCACTAAAGAAAGGGCTCTGTAAACATGTCACAACAGCATGGTAGGGGCATAAATGGGACTGATCCTGTGTCGTCCACAAGCAGCAGCAACGTACTGGGCTAAGACTGCAAGACCATATTTATGGCTGCAAACTTTAATGAGCCACATGAAATCTTCAAACGAGGGAAAGGAAAAGATGTATTTTTGTTTGGGGAATAAGGGATGTGGACCAGCCTTCAGCAGGCCTACCAGGAAGGCATGTGTAAGGGCTTGCGTGGCCATCTGTTTCTCCTCCTTATCAGCGCTCCAGTGCCAGCTGCCTCTGTGGCTGAGCCGTCCCACGAGCAGGTCCCCTGCCCGGTCCTGTGCTCTCTGCCTACCCCTCACTAATCCCACACAGCTCTATGAGCTGCTTCCTACCGGCCCTATTTGGCCCCACCCCACTGTAAAGCCCACATAAATCACAGGGGGGAAGCTGGCGTCTCCCCGGTGGTGCCTGCTGGCAATGCTGCTCCCTTCCCGGAGCAGTTGCTGAGGCACGCGAGTAGATGCTGTACTCGCTTTACTTTCCGTGTTCTTCAGCCTGCTGAACCTCCATTTCCTGCAGTGCCATAGAAGCGTGGTCCAAGCCTGAACAACCACGGCATTTATGTCTGCTGACCTAGCACCCACATCCCAGTGCTGCTGTGCCCAAACTGCAATTAAAGCTGCAAAAGCAGCCCAGAAGTCGATACCCCGGATAGACAGGCAAGATAAGAACCTAATAGCAGATAGACAGGCTGATAGGCGAGTTTGAAAGCTGCAGCCACCTGGGAGCCATGCACGGTGATGCAATCCAGCAGTGGCAGTTGCCAAAGTCGTTCTGACAGCAGAGGCCAGGGGTGGGCAGGGCGCCCGCAGGGGCGCCGGGGAGGGGAGCTGGGTCCATCTGCGCAGAGGTGTGAAAACAGCAGAGCCACAGCCAGGCTCCCTTTGGGGCGTCTCGCAGCGCTGGCAGCGCAGCACTCCACTAAGCCTTGTGCTCAGAGACCATGAAAAACCGGGATTGAAAAAATGTGTGTAACCTGGCTAAAGGACAGCAAGCTGCTGGAGGAGCGGAAGGGGGAAGGCAGGAGAGCGTGGTAGGCTGTGGATATCTGGAGGATACTGACCCCAGCAAGGGCGCAGAGGCGAAGTAAGAGAGCAAGAAATCATCTAGGATGCTAAGTTTTGCATTGCTGCTCCCTGAATGAAATACTGGATTAAATTAGGAGAAGAACAATGAAACCCAGCCAGGCAGGACAGGCTGGCAGATGCACTGGCACTTCATCTCCTTTGCATTCCAGCACCTCCGTAAGCAGGGTAACAGGGAGGAAGGCGTGGGAGTGGCTCCCACAGCTCACCCAAGGCACAACAGCCAGACCTGGCCTTCTCAATTCACTTGCAAAGGTGGAGAGGATCCATCTGTATTGTAATATCTTTCAGCCCAGGAGGCATCATCACGAACCAACCATGAACACAATTTAGAACAAAACAATGATGCCACTCCCCAAAGAATTACCCATTGATCTAAGGGTATGAGAAGTAACAGCAATTGAATGTAGTCTCTCCACCGGGGACTTAGAAATTTACAGTGAGTTGCCACAGCACTTTTTCACTAGCTTTTCAGCCTTCTCTTTAGCTTTACTGCTTTCCAGCCAACAAATTAGTATATACAAAAGCTAACACTGAATGCAATTTTCACTTTAACCTACATGCTGAACTTCAATGTCTTCAGTGAATCCAGGGTTAGAGACAGACTAATGTAGTTTTCAGGATGGGTTTATAAATTCAAATCTGTCCCAGATTATTACAGGCTGTTGTTATTATATGTATAATAATAAAAAATTTGTAGTTTAACTGTTTGTCTCCAAGTACAGCGGCTATTTCCTACTAGTTCCCAAATACTGCTACCAGCACAGCAGGAGGTGGCTTTGTGACAGACCCCCACATCAAGACTAAGGATAGTGCAGGACTGACAACTGAATTACGGTGGGAAGTACTTGCTCTTACTTCAGTGTTGAAGGATCTAGCAGGGCAACTCAGCAAAGGTCACATCATTATCACCAACACTGGCTTCCAGAACTTCCCTTTCCTGGGCTGTCAACTGAACTAGTTATTACAAACCTCTGACTACCTCTTGGAGAAGAGTCAATAGTCTGTACAGCTTATTTCTTGTTTTACTTTTAAGTGGTGATTTGTATTATGATCCCGGTGTCTCTGTGCTAGGTGCTGCAAAAAGTTGTCTGAGAATTTTTTTGCAAAGGGGACCTAAAAGCTAAAACCAAAAATATTTAGGAAAAAAATGAAATGGAGAGGTAGATGTTCTACCACTGTATCAAGCTTAAATTCTTATTGAAGAATATGTTCTCACTTGAAGAAGTGATTACAGAGCCTGCTGAAGTTTCTGCAGATTTTACTGAGACTGAACACTAGAAATATGAATTATTTGAAACAGACAGGCTAAAACTTCCTGACCAAACACCACAAACAATGTACAAATGTGGATTTCAGTGAGATATGAATTCTGACTGGATCCAGTCCCATGAAGGTCAGTCCCATGTCATACAGTACAAAGCATAACTCTAAGATTAAAGAGAACTGAAAATAAATCCTTGTTCTGCGTTAATAATTTGCATTTACACAGATGCAAAGTACAGATATTTAGAAACAATATTCTTAGAGGAATTGGAGGGTATTCTTCCTGTTCAAATTACTATTTAAAGAAATCCTAAGCTCACTTAAAATGGGATGCAACATATGAGTATGCATGGCTTTGTTAGAGAAAATAAATACTATTAAAAATAAAATTAGCATTGGAAAACCTCTGCCACTAATCTCAACCAATCAGCCCAGCAAGCTTGAGACAAACATGCAAGAAAGATTCAAATAATGCAATGATGCAAGATGCAACAGAATCTGCTTGCTTGGGTAAGATAGATCACTATTTAATACCACCAAGACAATACATCCAGGCTCTTTTATTTCAGTACGGAGCTAACTTGACTCCCTTTAGCTCACAAAGTGTGTTGGGACCAGATGATGATGAAGTCAGAGGCAAGATAACTGGAGATTAAACTTTACAGATATTTCTGTTCCTGAAATTACTTCCCTTTCTATACTCTGCTACTGGCTCTGGCTCACAAGTTTCTTATTCCCTCTTAATAAAGCTAAAAACAATTCAACCAGCTGAGGATCAGATCCTAAGTTTTGTTACTCTATTAGAAGAAAGTAAAATTAATGGTGCTTTTAAAGCCTCCAGAAGGTCAGCAAGAGGTGCATGGAGCACACCGTGACCTAGTGTTAAAAGGAAGAAATTCCAGTTTCTTCAGCCACTTTAAGTTCAGAGATACAGGAGAAATCATATACCTGCAAAATGCAAATGAGGAAGGGGATGTGATGGACTGTAGGGTAGTTACTCAACAGTACAAACAATAAATAATAAGAAGAGCTTATGAGTACAGCAGTGGAAGGGGTGCTTTGAAAGTGCAAGGAAATGCAGCTACAAACCCACTGAGCTAATGGTGCTGTCTGCATGCCTCTATGGTGAGTGTTATTTTGAGGAGGTGAGGAATGCAAGGCAGGGGGTCTGTGGTCTATGGTTTGTTTTCCCATCAATACATATGTCTGACTTCAAGTAAAAGATTAACGAGACAGCTAGCAAATGTCCTAGGAGACAAATGGGTAAAAGGCTGTTTGTACATGTCAGTTGAGGGAGGGCTCATTCTCGTCTCTCAGTCTCTGAATGAATCTGGTAGGATGCACACCTGCACCAGGAAGACTTCCTTGACAAGGTAACCCTTTCCTCTGCAGAACACATGAACATGTCAGCATACAGCTTACCTTACACGTACATTCTTTCAGTCAATGTGGTTTGGAAAGAACCTTCCACCTACTTTTTTTCTGCATGTGACGTACATTACTGTATGTTACAGAAAAGCCCCAGGTAAAGTAAATGGAAACTCTATCCAGCAGCTATGCACCTGGTGTTTTTGCATTTCCCAACAGATATTACAGTTGCTGGAATGATGTGTGAATCTTCTACAACACCTTCTATTGACAATTTATTTTAGGTGTGGCATGAGAGAGATCTGAGATATTGATACTAATGACCCACAGCCTGTTGCTAAAGAGAAGGAAGAAAGGGAGGAAATTTATAGTTAAAAAAAACAAAACAGTGCCAATGTATAAAACCCCACAAATATTTACATTCTACTACTTTTGACAGCAACCATTCTATTACAGACTGGAAACACTGGAAACAGGCATACTGACACTTTAATATTTCCAGGATGGTCATAGTGGTGGGGAGAACAGCTAGACTCTCACTAAAGATCACCTTTTCTAGGTATCAAGAACTCCGTTGTGTTTTTCTGTCCTGTTGGGAATCTGTGCTACTGGTGATCCCTCAGAGTCGATGGTGTCATGGTGTTGGCCTGCGTTCCACTGCAAGGAATGCAGTGGCACCCAGTCAACCACCAGTACTAACCACAATCTCCCTGCAGATCTTAACTAACTTGGCAGCTCAGCTTTGTGTAGTAATGCCAAAAAGAAATGGGAGCACCTTTCCTTTCCTCACTATCCTTCTTTTTTTGGGTCTTTTTTGCTCTTTTCTGGAAATGTCTGAGGGAGTTAAACAGATTCCCTAAGGAGAGAAGTGACCCATCACTTGTAACACTGTCACAACCTTCAACATCTCTTATGTTCTGATTTCTGCTTTACCTGAAACCTGTCAAGTGTGAGTCACATCTATTTCCCTTATGCCATGATATGGAGGAATGCTGATATGTGGGAACTGACAAAGAAGCATGAGGGAGCCGATGTTCACCTCTTAAACCTGACGAAATCTGCTGATGAATCACAGGGTAAGAACTTGACCTCACCCATCAAGTTGCTTGAAGATTAAAAGAACTTCCTTGTACCTCCTTGCTGTGTCTCTGACTACCAGATTTATTGTCTGGAGATGAGCAGTTAAACCACCCAACTTAGCTCAAGGAGAATGAGTTCAAATCTTGTCAAGGGCCATCTCTGACAACCCAGCTCAAAATAACATAAGCTATCCCTTTTGATGAGTCAAGAACAACCGGTCCCTCTATTGGACAAATCAGACAGATGTGGTTGGCTGAGGAAAGGAACACACTGAACCATCCCAGGCCCTTTCATATCAGTGACATCAGATATATTTTGGTGTGAGAATTTTGGAGCTTTGAATGAGAAGGTGATGTTGCAGGAAATTAGTCCTCAAGCAAAGCTGCTATCTCACTTAAGTCTGACAGCATGCAAGCAAGCACAGGATAAGCTGATCCAAAAAAACTGAGAAATGTTAGAAAACTATAAGACCATCTACAACTACCCCTGAAAAGCAGGAAAAGTAAACACCATGAAATGAACATGCTTTGCTATGAACTGAACAGCCTTCTGTAGGCAAGGTCTTTAGTCACCTGGGGATTAAAATGATCCTAATGCTTGAGCTTTCTTTAGACTCTTGAATGCACCTCTTGAACTCATATGGATCTGGCCCATAGTCACTGCCAGCGTGCTGTGTCCCTCCTCCCTAAGACTGCTGCCAGAATGCAGGAAATAAGACATATGTTGGTCCATCCTGTACTGTACTCTTCTATTTTTTTCCTTCTTTGCAGCTGCAAAATACAACTGAGCAAGTTAAATTCCACTTCCCTTGAACACGGAAGCCAGCAGTGCATTTTGTCACATGGTCACATCAGCAGACCACAACAACAAGCACAGTCACCTGGTGAAACAATCCAGCCAGAGATTTGGAAGGAAAATTTCCTTCAGGCAGGTGACACTGGACATCTGGCAGTCCTCTACTTCTGTTCTGAGAGCAACACCCACGCTGTAGGGCATGCTGCCAGAAGCTGCACCCACCTGGGATATAGCCAGCCCAAGATGAAAGGGAGCACCAAATCCAGAAGGGATGATTAGCATTCACTGATGTTGTTCAGGACACAAGTACCTGGGAACATGCTAGTTCCCCTTAGGTGTTCAGCACTGCATGGTAAAGTCAGGGAACTAAGAAAGTTAATCAGATCAGAGCCAGGCTTGCATATGCTTTCTCCACAGGAATTACAAACTACTTGCCAAATATTCAGATTGGGTAATTGCTACCCGGACTACTAAGGATATACAGCCCAAAAGAAGATAATTGCTCAGAGGTTCTGATAGATTGCATCACTCTCTGCCAAAGTATATGACAGAATGAGAATTATCAACACGTAATGTAAGGATACAAGTCTGTGTGCACAGCAGAGCTGAACCCATCATGGCTGGCCAAAGCAGAAAAAACATTAACCCCCAGACTGTTCATAGGAAAGCAATAATTTGATCCTGAAGTCCAGAAGCATTTGTGGAATTGAAAAATCCCACGAAATAACCTTCCCTTTCTTAGGACACAGAGGACAAGCATTTATCCCTGCTCTCTCTAAAATGTAAATATGACCAAAGCTAATTTTACGCCAGTGTCTAGCTATGTGATCATTGTTCTACCAGCATACAAGTTTAGTCTCACGCTGCCACATATTTTTTGACCAAATGCAACTTGGAGCAGAGCCTGTACTGTCCATCAAGGGTGCTGCTGCATGATAAAAAAAATCTACCATTCATTGTATTTAACTATAAAGCTTTGGTGAAAATCAGGCTACTTCTAACAAAAATCTTTAGGTACTACTAAGATTAGGAAATAGAAAGACTAGGCATCCAAAATAGTACAACCTAATTGTATGTGAGAGTATGAGATTCCTGAAGCATTTCAGAGACAGGTTTCTTCTCTGCAACCAAACAGCAATATAATGCACAAAAGAGAACAGATATCTATTCAGATTTTCCCTATTCCAGTCAGTCATGCATACAGTACTGACTCAGAAGCAAACATTAAAAAGCAGGAGGCATGTGGCAACTTAGAAATCTAATTGTACCTGTCCCAAGGGGAATCATTACAACAGTGTCAAAGAGGCCTTAAGCAGGAGGAATGAATAGATGGGGGGAGATCTGACAGCAGGGGGAAGCAGTGCTGGTAGAAAAGGCCCCTGTAACAACAGGTACAATCCACGTGCACAGCCTTCGGACTGAGGCTTTTAAGGAGAAAACTGAGAGCCCATATTAAAAGCAAGTAAGGAAGACATGGTACAAATATAATAAGGAGAGAGAGCACATTAAAATATCCAGTGCAGGCCACACTTCTGTGTGCCATTAGGAGATTATACTCCTCCTTGTTTTCTTAGGTTTATAACTGAAATAGTTAATTTTAGACATGACTGCAAACAAAGAAATAGACTCAAAACTACATCTCTAAGAAAAGTGGAAGTTGGCAAGGGCTTATTCCAGGTACGACACCTAGCCATAGATGAAATACTAATTAAAAGTTGCATTCAGTACCTTCAGAAAATGTCTATTCAACACAAGGGTGTTTTGCCTAATTGTGTAACATAGTTTTGTTTTAGTATACATAGTAAGATAGACCAGAATGTTAGTGTAAGAGGACCACAGAGCTTTAGTGATGGGCTGAAACTTAGGAAAGGCATGTGTGTATTAATATTTGACTTCAGAAAATATGCAAATCACTTCAATAACACTGTGTTTGTCTTCTGTATGAGATAATGGATAGTCAACAGCCTTTCTTTCATTGTTGGGCAGTTCATCAAATTAGTGTCTAAATTAAGGATCTGATTAATCTGTATTAAATAATTTGTCAATACAAGTAAAATCGTTGCAAATTTAACATGATCACATTTCAGGGGCTTTTTGTTGGGATTTTTTTCTCTTATTACCATTAAGAATAGGGGGTTTTATCAATGCCCAAATCACAGCTCCCTTAAACTGGGAGTTTTCTAAAATTCTGATTGTGTATCATGCCTCTCTCTCTTACATATAAAAAAAATGCTTATCTATTGTGAATGTATCTTTTTTCTTGAGACAGGAACTACAAATTCCACTCCTCCCATTCACACCAAAAAGAACATTACTCCCTAAACAGCACCACTTAATCCAAAACAAACAGCAAGATATCTAAAATATCCTTTAGTTTACTCAGGGATGACTCAAGAGACAGAGTACCTCCTTCTTGGAACAAAGGAAGGAGAAAGGGTGGATTCAAAAGGCTGTAATCAAAAGGGTCTAACTCATCTCCAAGTACCATGATCAAACTTATGAGTGTTTCCACAGAAAAAAAATGTGTCAGAAGGACATCCTGGGTTGGAATGCAGTAGAATTGATTCCCACAAGCCCAGGAATGTTGCTGGTTTTCATGATAGAGCTGTTAATCTTACAATAAAGTAACTTTTGAATATATTTTGCACTCAGCGATGAGCTCTACTAGCAGTGACCTCAGTGTGAGCAGCCCTCCCCAGTAACAGGACTGTGGAAATATTGCTGGAGGCGGATCTTGCGTTGCTTTCTTTTATCTCTCCACTTAAGCTTTGCAGAAAGATACTACCAGAAGCATAGAAAGGCCATAAAACTGAAAACATCATTTTAAATCAAAAGGCTTTTAGTGGTTGTCTTAAAGGGACTATCTGTGTTCCCAATAGTGACTATAGCAATTACATGATGAAAACATCTAGGCAGGTGCATAATTTAAAGAGAAAATGGACATCCTCCTCCTTTAGGAGAGGTCAGGCTTTATATTTCAGTAGGTCTGTTTGGCTAACAAAGGAGAAAAAATGAGGAGAGAGTGAAAGGAGGAGAGGAGTAGGATAGAAAAAAAGATGAGATGAGAGAAAAGAATGGACAGCAGAAAAAACAGCAGGGAAGGAGGATGAAAGAGAAGGATGACATCTGACTTGGACAAAGGGTGAACCACAAACCTAGTCATTGCCAGTGTCCAGGACAAAAATAACTCATTTGTCCAGCAGCAGCAGGGCAGCTGCCAGTGCAGCAGGACAGCGTCCTCCCCCCACTGCTCTGCCCAGCACATTCCCCAGCCCACTTCCAGATCTGCCCCTCTCCCTGTGCTGTGTGGCAAAACTCAGTGTGTTCTCGCAGTCCCTGTGGTTGTGGTTAGGGAGCTGCCACATGATGGGTCTCAATAGAAAAAGTATTTTAATACAAGAAAAACAGGAAACTCAAGCACGTTTTGAGCCTAATTCAATTTCAGTTCCGTGATTCCTTTATTTTCTATGGACAAAAGGCATGTAACAAAATTATGAACTGGGACATGAAGAAAGCAGAACTGTGCACATGACAGATAAAACTGGCTCATTATGTGAAAACTGAAGCCATGCAAAATAAAAATGCAGAGCAGATTAGTGCACCTCTCATCCAAAAACCAGTTAGGACCAGTCAAGCACATCCCAGCACCTGGACAGAGTTTGAGCAGAATGTATATGAACTGGCACAGGTCACAGTTTCACAAGAGGAGACCAGGTTATGAAGAAATGCAAATATTCTTTCTTCATTTTAAGCTGAAAGCAACCTCTGGTTTAGGAATCTTCAGAGACAAGGTACAAGGTACTAGTTCAATGTCAGCTGCCTCACACTCTCTTTGCAGTTTCATCAGTGCATTTTAGTGCTAATGTACTAAAGCATGACACTAGCTAAAGATAACCACATTCTATTGAGAAACATAACAATAGAAATAATGGAATAAGCACTTCATGCAATTTGCTAGGAATGTAGTTTGGACACCAACAGCCAAAACAAACTAAAATGGCAAATGCAAGGACTCTATTTTGAAAAGATCTGCAAACAGACTCAGCAGCTTTACAGGGGGTCATATTTTCCACAAGGATGAACTGTCCTTGAACAATATTTTCAGTGTTCTAGGTATTAACTTGCTTTCTTTTCATATGGATTGTTCTCACCTACACTCCTTTTCCTTGAACAAATATTTACTGTAACCAATAAAATTCTGCTCTCCATTTATGAGTTAAATAGCACTGCATTCCCACATGCGGCTTTATATACGTATGCTTTCTATACATTGAGCATACATGCCCACAGAAAATGACATCTCCAAACTACGTCTGGTGGAATTATTTTTAAGCAATCATATTCACTGTAGATTTCAGTCCTGATTCCTCAATACATTTAATTCACTGTGGTATTAGATCTGTGAGCAAGAGGAATGAAACATTCAGCTCAAGGAAGAAGGTGACATATTTCACCAGCGATAAAGCATTTCTGTGAGTCTGTGAGAGTGATGCCTGATGCATTGCTCATAAGCATGAGAGTAAACACATCATCTGCACAGGGAACTAGTGACATGTCTAATTTCAAGAAAGCAACAAAAAGTATTTTTAGTGAATTATTCATACACTTCTAAATGTGTTCAAGGGTTTTACCAGGTCAGAGTTAAAGTGGACAAATTACAGTCAGCAAGATGTCAGCAGTCTGATAAGCAGGTGATAAGCATGCTGGACTACTACCTAATACTATTATTCATTCATTATTCACCTATTATTATTTGCTGCTTATTGTCTTGAAAATTTCAGAAAACAAGGCAGAAATTGAAAGAATCCTTAGATGTGAACCACAAACATCCAGCACAAACTATGTATGAAGAAAAAGACTAAAAATTTCACTGGTCAACATATATAAACAGAACACATCATCTAAGCCTCTTTTTTCCTTTCTCCTTTTCTTTTCTTTTCTTTTCTTTTCTTTTCTTTTCTTTTCTTTTCTTTTCTTTTCTTTTCTTTTCTTTTCTTTTCTTTTCTTTTCTTTTCTTTTCTTTTCTTTTCTTTTCTTTTCTTTTTCTTTTCTGGGGGATGGGCGTGGGTGAGGAGACAGACCCTCAGCACACCAGGGCCCACCCTCTGCTGTGTTTATATAGCTTTGGGGAAGTCAGGGACTGTGCTCCACATGCAGGTCCTTTTTGCTGAATTCCCCTCCAGGGGCGCAGGGGCGAAGAGGAACACATCTCTCATGAACACCTGCAACCAGCAGTTCCTTCCTCAGACACTTAAATAGATTTTCCTCACACTACAGTAAAACAAGACACTGGCTGTTCCCCTTCATACACCCCAAAATATAAACAGTTGTACTAACAAGAAAGAAGGTAAGAGCTGCAGCAGATTAATCTGGGATGCAAAAGTAGAGCTATGCTAGACTTAGGTTTAATTGGAAAATCCCAGTTTCTCTGCAGTGCCCCCCAAAATAGGCTGAGGTTCAGACTGCATAGCATGCCTAAGCTCTATCACAAGCACACTCATACCCATATACCTCATTTAGAACTGTTCCCAGTCTTAGCGATCTCTCTCAAGTCTTCTGAGACTAGTGATATTGGACAAATACTAGGCCCAGTATTGTTTGACTTATTCATCAATGACCTGGATGAAGAATCAGAAGCCTCCTCAGCAAGTTCCCTGATGACACAAATCTGGGAGGAGTGACCAATACCCTAGAGGGCTGTGCAGCCCTTCAGAAGGACCTCAACAGGTTGGAGAGAGGGGCAGAGATATGTCAAATTTAACAAAGGCAAATGCAAGGTCCTGCACCTGGGGAAAAGTAACCCCAGACACCAGCACGGGCTGGGGCCAACCTGCTGGGATGCAGCTCTGCAGAGAAGGACCTGGGGGTCCTGCTGGACAACAAGCTGCTCATGAGCCAGCGGAGTGTCCTTGTGGCCAAGAAGGCCAGTGGAGGGTCCTGAGGGGTATTAGGAAGAGCTTTGCCAGCAAATCAAGGGAAATAATCCTGCCTTCCACTCAGCCCTGGTGAGGCCACACCTGGAGTGCTGTGTCCAGTTCTGGGCTCCTCAGAACAAGAGACATGGAGCTCCTGGAGTGGGTCCAGCAGAGGGCAATGAACATGATTAAGGGACTGAGCATCTCCCTTATGAGGAAAGGCTGAGGGAGCTGAGTCTGTTCAACTACAAGAAGAGATGACTGAGTGGAGACCTCACCAAAGGTTGTAAGTATCTGAAGGGAGGGTGTCAAGAGGATGGACCAGGTGCTTCTCAGCAATAGGACAAGAGGCAACAGGCAGAAACTGATGTACAGGAAATTCCCCTTCAATATGAGGAAGAACCTCTTTAGTGTGCAGGTGACTGAGCACTGGAATAGGTTGTCCAGAGAGATTATGGAGTCTCCCTTACTGGAGATATTCAAAAACTGTCTGGATGCAATTTTGTGCAATGTGCTCTAGGGTGGTTCAAGCTTTAGCACGGAGGTTGGACCTGATGACCCACTGTGATCCCTTCCAATCCAACCCACTCTGTGATTCTGATTCTTACAGGTGAGGCTCAGCAGCCACAGACTATCTGAGAGAGCCAGTTGGATCGTCCCTTGATGTAGAAAGAGGTGCACCCACACAAGCAGCAACATGAACAGATTGTGTATGGTTTCCTAACAACTTGACTAGGATTGGACCTAACTTGATTTAGGGCCTATCTGAGCCTGATGTTTGAAATTATTAGCATGGGCATGCATGCTCTATTTTCTACATGCATTTGGTTTTTGTCAAGATGACTAGACTTCAGGACAAGTGATAGCCACAAGGCAACCAACCACCACGCTGAGCCCAATGGCAAGGGAAGCACCAACTTCCCTGTGGGTGCAAGGAGGAGTAATATATCAGCACAGTGCCTTGGTTAAAGCAGAAGAGGGTGAGAATTCCTGTCCAGAAAAGAGATGTCTGTCCAGCATGAGGAAGGACAGGTTAAACAGCCCATGCTACCTGCACTGTACTAGGAGATGCACTCTGTACAGCAAGCCATCAGTGCCAAACGCAAGTGAAGTGTTAAGTAGAGAGAAAATGAAGTCAACCACCAACATGCTGGAAACAGCAAAAACTACTGGCTTGGGCACATGTGCGAAGTGTATATGCCTGGGCTGCCTGGAGTAGCAAGAGATGCAAAATCCAGGACTGACAGGATTGTTGGTGAGAGGGAGGGGTGAGATGCTGCACTGCTGGGCAGAAAAAAATACATGATTCCATGTGATGATCTCAAAGGAAATCCAGATGGTCTCCTGATAATCTTGAGGTGGAGGATGTCAGATCCATCAGGCCAAGAAAGGAGAACTACACAGAACTACAGAATCACTTAGGTCGGAAAGGACCCTTATCACCAAATCCAGCCATTAACCTAACGCTGCCAAGGTCACCACGAAACCATGTCCCTAAGTGCCACATTTACACATCTTTTAAATACCACCAGGGATGGTGACTCAACCACTTCCCTGGGTAGCCTGTTCCAATGCTTAACAACCTATTTGATGAAGAAAATTTTCCTAACAGTCAATCTAAACATCCCCTGGTGCAACTTGAGGCCATTTCCTCTTGTCCTATCACTTGTTACTTGGGAGAAGAGACCAACTCCCACCTCGCTACAACCTCATTTCAGATATTTGTGGCTTGTGATAAGGTCTCCCCTGAGCCTGCTTTTCTCCAGACTAAACAACCCCAGTTCCCACAGCTGCTCCTCATAGGACTTGTTCACTAGACCCTTTGCCAGCATGAGACAGTCGTAACACAATACTGACAAGACTTTCTTGTTCACTAAGTTTCTTGTTTGTAAGGTATTTTTTTCACTTAGCAGCAAGCGTGTTCTATATTAACATCTGCTTGACAATTTGATATTTGAAAGCTGTGTCATCTATAACCTCATCTGTCTCATTTGAGCAAATTTATCTTCTGTCATACAGTAAAGATATTTACTTTTACTTTAAGATGACCTTATCTCCAAATTTGTAAACCCTGCTTTACAGAGAAAACATCTTTTCATCTATTATTTGGCCACTATCAACCATTTAATAACAAGAGCATAGAACAAGTCATACTCTTCTGCATACCATGCAATGAAAACAAGAATGTCTCTCTTTTATATAGTCCCTAATTAAGCTAGTGGTGGTTTCAGGGGCTTTTCCAGTACCTCTAAGAGACAATAGCCTGAGTTAGACAGCAGTGGCAAGCAGCCAGCATGCAGGTGAGAGAAGAAAGGGACCCCTAATTTCATCTCTACCCAACATTCCCATGTGCTTGACCCCTTTCAGGCTCTATAAATAAGATTTCACTGATTTTCTTAAAACAGATGCTACTGGGAATAACTAGGAAGTCATTATGCAGTGTAAATAACTAAAATAGATAATATTGTTGTAAAAATACACTGAAGAATTGCAATTTGTGAGGCATAAGCTTTGCTGTGCTGGGTATGTTAACTTAATAAATTGCAAAATTAATTTGGCCACAAAAGGTCTTCCAGTCAACCATGCAAATTAGCACAGTTCTGTTGAAATGCATTATATTTCAATACTGCTTCTAATCAGAGGGTCTCAAAATATATTTGTGATCCATAATAAATAAGACATATTCTATTTCCTTGAGCTATGCAAGTATGATTATATCATACACTGCAGTACTCTCATTGCACTTCTCCACAACTGTAACACTGTACTGTTGTATGGGTGGGCTCATATAATAGCAACAAGCTCTGACCACTGCCTTGTTCCTGGCTATGTGAACATGTGCATATCCATGTGTCTCCATCGGTATTCTTTTCCTCCCTGTGCAGGTACAAAACATACAAGTTGGTGGGAGGATATTAAACTTGCAACAATTTTTTCTCAGATGCCTATTTTCAGCTGCAGTTTTCCAGTGGGATCCTCCAAAGGAGAAGCAGCAACAGAAGTGAAAAGGGAATGTGTTTGTGTACACATATGGATGCATGAGTGACAAATCAGTACATCACACTGCCGAATCATCTAGCATCTGAGAAGCAGATAGGTAAGC
The DNA here is from genome assembly GCA_013390045.1 of Picathartes gymnocephalus. Lineage (NCBI taxonomy): Eukaryota > Metazoa > Chordata > Aves > Passeriformes > Picathartidae > Picathartes > Picathartes gymnocephalus. Next base: position 169,968 of record WEKY01031537.1, read on the forward strand.
CTAAGATTTACTATTCAAAAACTGCATACCTAATTTTTCTTGCGAATCATGCAGAAGATTATTCATGGTGAAAGAGATTTAAAAATACAATTTCATTTTAACCATGTATTCTTATTTAAAGACTAGTATTATTTTACAGATAGTGATCAGACACCAGGAGACTTAACTTTCCCACAGTTGCGTTGTAAGACTGTGCTCACACTGGCAGTTGCATCCACTCAAATTGCTATTAATTCTGCTTACCACATCAGTGCCTAAGAACTACTGCAAGTGTAGTGCCTTCGCTCTCACCAGGCTCTGTGCACACAGAGCTGCAGGCAGGTCCTGCCTGGAGGTCTCACAGCCAAAACAAAAAATGGAGGAAAGGCTGGAGGAAACGCAGTACCACAGCCAGCAAATTGTGCAGGCTTTGTGTAGATAAGGTAGGGTGTGTGGAAGTAAAAGAAACAAGTAACTGATGAGGAAAGATTTAAGGAGAAATAGGTCAGGAGAGATGAAGATAAACCAGAACAGACAAGGAGCAAAAATGAAGTGAAAGGACTGCAGGGAGTGGTAAGATGCAGAAAAGAAAAAGAACAGAGCTCCAGCGAAAGAGGATGGGGTGCAGAAAATGCTCCAGAAGTGCAGCAAGCTCTCACAGCATCTAACAGTCCCTATTTCAGCAACTCTGGTAGCTGTTCCTCTCTGTGGTTCAGGGGAGGTATCACTTGTGTCCTAACATCCTCTGAGCAAAAGAGCTTCCAACACAACTCTGCACTGAGGGAAGGGGGAGGGATGGGCACTGACCAGACCCAGTCTACTTCCCCATCTCTTCACAGCCAGCTCAGCCCCGGCTGCCTCTGCAGCTGCTCTGCCAGCTAAGGAGCTTGGCCGCAAGGCCAACCACAAGCCCAAACTTCTTCTCCTGCTATTTGGTTCACCACTTGTATCTCACACGACAGGCCTGCTCTGAGCGTGCTGCAAACACACTGAACACTCCTGCTTCTCTTCCATATCCACACCATTTCACTTCCAGGTTCAGATCAGCAGAAATATATATGCAAGAGATGAGAGAGGATGAGAGGAAAGCAGAGAAAAGATGGAGCTTTCTGGCTTACCAGCCAGATGGCTTTTTAGCCATGTGCACTGACAAACATACAATACTGCTAAAAGCTGTTCCTGTTAAACCCAACTGAATTTGAAGGACAGACTTCAATATTTATTATTTTTTTGTGAAAGCTGTAAAACCCCCAGATTTCTAAGTCTTCTGTACCAGAGGGTTATGCCATGAACCTGTTTCCTGCAGACAAAAGGACACAGGCATACAGCAGATCATGGTTTATGACAGGTGGAAACAGAAGATGGAGGTGCTGGCGCTTACCTCCACATCCCTATCCCCCGTGGGAGGAAATGGAATTCAAGGGGATGGATGTACAACCACTTCCCATGGTATCCTGCCAGTCCTCTGCCTCTGATTCTATTATGATTAATGCTGATCCACCACCTGGAGCCTGTGCTGGCCATTCATACTGTTTTTCATGTCGAGTAACCATAGTAAGCATGTGTTATACATCTCCACCCACATTTTTGAAGAGTCCTGGGATTGCTAGAAAGATGAAGCAAAGTAAAACTGGGCCCCAGACTGTACCATGTAACCGAGTTCCCTGTGGATCTACTTTCTGCTGACGGGCTTGTAGCAAAGGCTTTGTTTCCCTTGAGGGTATATTAGGAGCAGCAAGAAATTAGTTACAGCAGCGTCACTTCTCAACAGGCAGCAGGTAAGAGAAGATATTCTCTTCTCCTAAGCCACTCTGAATCCTGTTCAGAAGCAAGTTTCTCTCCAGAATCCTTCAGACAGTGCGACACAGGTCACTGCCTCTAAAAGGCTGACCTTCAAACCAGAATATCAAAGTTAGGGCAACAGGTTTCTGAAACATTTCAAACAGTTTCTTGTGAGTCATCATTAAAATGGCCATTTGTGGGTAAGAACAAAATCCTGAGCAAAGGTTACCCCTCAAATGCTTTTGAAAAGCCATGTGCTATGTTAAACAAAACCATTACAACACAAGCTGCAACTTATTTCCAACATCCAGAGCCAGAGATCATATAAAACTATCAGATTAGATTTGTATTGTAAAGTTTCTACTAAAATAAAGTCATGCCTGATAACACTGATATACTACACCCTATATATAGGTAAATCAATATTATCATTACCCCCCAGAGTGCAATACTCAAGCTAGGTTTGGTAATTAAAGCAGACTGCATTTAACAAAATATCAGAAATATTTATTACATCTTTAAACAATTGCAAGCCTGAAAGCTAGAGCCCTGATGATTCAAAGTACAAAAGCAGGATTTTGACAGCACTCCATGGAAAAAGAATTTTCTTTCTCCATTTGGCACACTACCATCAGATCCCCTGCATGCAATCCAGCCCCACAGTAAATATCCAGGCCACATACAACACACATACACACCTGCAGGCACCCAGAGTTTCAGCTGTTGCAAACTACCATTGCTTGCTTGACTTCAGCACAACTGTCTGCAGCACCTGAGGATCTGGCCCAAGGAATATATTCCATCAGAAACTGAAAAGCACCAGTTTTAATGTGCTTTCGGCACATTAACAAGGTTGGTGTTGTCTTTTAAAATAATATCCTTTAGTTCATGAGAAGTCTTCAGCATTTTTATATTACAACAACAATCTTAAGCTCATGTGCAAGGTTTCAGGCCAATGCCAACAGACAGTACTGCCAGGCACTGGCATTTGGGGCTTATAAGTTATTACATTTCAGTCACCAAATTAAAGGTCTAGAATCTCATCTGAGATTTCAGACTTCACCCTTCAGAAGTGCAGATTATGAGCAGGGACTGAGACTGTGGCTGCAACAGAGAGAGAGCTCAGCTTCACAACAAGCCCCATGAATTCTCATACCTCCATCCTCACCACACGTTACCAGATAAGATGCTTTGCTTCCATGTTGAGACTGCTGGGAATATGATGTGCAGGCTCTGGTTTAATGACAGAGTATTCTTGCCTTTCTGTCCAATCATTAAAGTGGTCAATAGGATCAGAAGTTTAGTGAAGTTTACAAAATAAAATCTGCTATTAATACAGTCTGGGTGATTTGGGTTTTATTTTACTAGACTAGTTCATAAGAAGACTCACCTACTCATCTGTTCGTTCTCAAGAAATGTAAACTAAACCTGGAGCCCTGTGATGGATCCTGAACGCTACCACCCAAGGAAGCACTGCAATTTGATGACACATTAAACAGTGTTACTAGTGGAAACAACTTCCAGGTATAAACATTGAAAATCATTACAAGTAGTGGTCAACTGCTTGTTGAAAAAACTGCTGTTAGAGGATCCCCCTTCAGCAGGTTGCTACCAACCCTCTGCCAGTAGCTGTCCTCACCACAGAGCTCCTCTTCATTCCTATTATACAAATGCTAGGAGGTTAATTTAACACAAGAAAAGCTCTTTACTTTAATCTGGCTGACATTACCCTGAAGCAGATTCTCACTGTCTCTTTCCACATGGCTTTCGGGGCAATGGCATCACAAAAAAAAAAAAAAAAGAAAAAAGAAAAAAAAAAGATTGGTAACCAGCAACAAAAAGGAAAGCACATCTGAAACCAGTGTGCTGATCTACAGTGAATGTCTACCACATCCTAAAACACAAAACATCAGTCAAAGATGAAATCTGCAGGCAAAACCAATCTTTGCATGCCAGTGCCTTGCCTTTGAAAAAGATTAAAGAAAAAAGTAATTGCAGGGAAAAACTACTCCTTTACCTAAAGAAAATCTGGGGAAATTCTAGGAACACATACCTTGCAGAAAAAGAATACATTCTGAAAATTATTAACAATTTGTTGACTTCTCCTATGGTAATGTTAGCATTTGAATCTAAGGAAAAAGACAGTGAATTTCAGCTGCTAGACCTCAATTTCCCTTCTCTAATGCTCAGACCTGAATGGTAACATGATAGCAAATTTTGGCCACAGCAACATTTTTCCTTGATTTTTATTTCTTTCCTGTGAAACTCTGAAAGCCTTTTTATCTTTTTTAATTTCAGGCGGGTTCATGTTCTTCAAATTTTATTTTTCTGTATAACTGCCCAAAATGCTGAGTGTTATGGTGATATACACAAATCTCAAACTCAGTTTCTAAGGCTTTCTTCTGGAAAATACCAATTTCCTCTAAGACTCATTTTCAATGAGAAAAAAAATTTGAGCTTTTTCTCTTTTCTCAGGATGGATCTCATTTCAAATTTGCAGTGGTTTGTCACCTTTTCATCCAAATCTTGGAACAGTAATTCAAGATGATTTTCCAATTTGCCAGATCTTGAAGTAGAGTGGAGGAGGCACTTCAATGGAGCTTGCATTGGTCTGTAGGTTCCCCCTGTAGCTGTTGATGAAAATCACCTCTTGATAATGGCAAGAAAAGGAAAGGAGGAAAGGAGGCTGAAAGAGTGGGAATATCCAGTAGAAAATAAAAACCTTTGCAAAGAATTTAAGATTTCTGTTCCACTCTGTCCTTATTGTCAGCAAATCTCAAAACAAATATAAATAGTGCCACTTAGCACTAGTATAACTGACTCCATGTTCTCCCATCCTTCTTTTGTTAATATTAGTCCTATGAAAAATGAAACCCAGTAACTTCTGATCAGCCAAGGCATGGAAACCAATGCTGCATTATGCAGACAAGAAAGATCTCCGTGATTTCAAACATGAATCTGAAAAACCTAGCGAGACCAGTCCAACACAGCCAGTCCCTGGACAAAGTCCCTCAGCCAGGACTTGCCGCTTCCCTGCTGCTGCAAACCTGGGTCTTTTCACACCACAATACAGCACTCGTGCCAAATAGTGAAGTGGTTTTACGAGGTGGAAAGGCACCAGCTAGGGGCTAAAGAAAGGCCAATAAACTCCTCTAACTTGTAACAAAATAACAGATTTAAACCCGGGTCAACTGAGGTGAAGGGCAAGTGTATTAATCACCTGTATTAACAAGGCTCTGTGTGCCTGCAGCAGCACTCAATTGGAAAAGACAGTACATCTTCCTGTAAATAAGACAAATAAACAGCAGCTACAACAACAAATCTTCCCCAAATTACTTCTACTTTTCATTAAATGAGTAATCTGACTTTTATTAAGTCCACTTCAAAGGCCATGCAGGCACTCATTCCAACTGTGCCTGTTTACGCCACATGTATACTCCAAGACATACATCACAGCCTGACGCATGTCTGGAAAGGAACCTCAGCCAGTTTTGGTCTTAAGTGATAATCAAAGAAATCCTCTGTCACGTGTTGCAGCAGTGTGAGTTGGCCATACCAGGACGAAGAGTCATGCAGATGTTACCCAAACGCTTCCATTAACTTAATCTTCCTCAGAAGAGCCCTTCTGCTGCCAAGTACTTAAGAGTGTCACTTGGGATTTAGATGCCATTTTTGTTCACTACTGAAGACTGGTCATGTGTAGGAATCGGCAGCCTTGATAATAGGGTTTACAGAACACCATGAAAATAGACTATTGACTGCTGAAAACATTTTAAAAAGACAATGTTACCTTTTTTTACTAGCCTTAAGTGCTTTCTGGCATGGAAGACTTAATGGTTGTTTACTCCAGTATGTTTTCAAGAATGTCAGCTTAGAACAAAATAAGGATCATCGTAATAATTAGCTGAGATGCTGACAATATGCATCAAGAGTCAAGGTCCCTAAATGTTTGCATCCAAATAATTTTAAAAAACAAAACTGTATTTCTGTGATCAGAAAATGCATCAAACTTTTTCAATTGTCCTAGCATATGCTGTTATCTCAGTAATGAAACCAGTTTTGCTTTTTTCCTTTTTTAAATCAGTTGTTATGTGGGAAGATGTAGTAGTATAAAATAGCAGGAAATAGTATGAGTAAATTTAACTTGAAAAGTTTAGTATGTGTTTTAGAGAAAAGATTAACAAGTCCTATTTTTTTCAACTGTCTTTTCATCTCTGTTTTTTTCATCTTGCATTTGCTTCAGTCAAGCAATTCCAACAGTTCAGAAGGACAGATGTTCCATCTCATTCTATTCCCAGACAAGTCACTCTGTAAAATTACATTTCTTTTGAAACATTAGTACAACAGTTTAAAGACCATCAGAAGTTTTAAAGGCAAATTGCAGAGGAATAATCAGCAATGTGTTTGGATCTAGTTTCTGTACTGGATTTTTTTTTTTTTTTAATTGTAGTACCACTCCTCAGTAAGACAGTTTCAAATTTATTTTCCACCTTGTGGTTCTTCCTGGTTTGCATCTATATAGTACCACAAACCTCAGTGAAATCTGAGCAGAGTGTGTGTATTTGTGATATTCAAGGGTGATGTGTTCAGGGATGTGTTCAGTGAACCAAAGCATACCAATACACATAACAAGGAGAAAAAAATGATTTAAAATACACTACTTTGCTGACTGGCTAATCAAAGCCTGCTCAATAAGGACATTCACATTACACAGCTGCATTTCATATCATCACTGTTAATCTGCTTGTGCTGATACGTTTCTCCAAGGCCAGAGAGGTAGAAACCTTTGATCAATGCTCTCAGGAACCACACACCTGCACTGACTCTTCCTGAACAGGTTAGTGATGGCACAAGAATTACATACAAAGTCTCAAGAAAACCAAATTAGGATTTAAAACCAGTCACTTAGCAAAGAGAGACAGAAATCACTCCATGTGGGTGCATTTGTACTACTGCTTTAGCTAGGATCACAGGGACTCTATTGGGTCAAACCTACTGATCACCCCCATTTACTCCACTTGGGCTCACACTGCAGAGTGGCTTCAGAGCTGAAAGAGAAATAAATGTTCCTGAGAGCCCCTGTTTCCTCACTGAGATTGCTGACATTCAGTCCATGGGACTAGACCAGCACTAGCCTGAAGCACCCTCCTGAAAAGTACTCAGAGTGGGTACCAGGTCCAGAGGACAGCTCCTTCCTGCCAGAGTGCTGCTCTCCACCTGCACCGCTGGCTAATGTGGGCACAGTCTGTATTGTGTCAGATGGAAGGCACATTACTGTTAGGGCCTTCATTTCCAGGTTCTTCTCCAGGTATGAACACTGATGCTTGTAAAATGGAAATAATGCCTTACATGCATCTTATATGGTTTAAGTCAGACACAAGCTTCAGGAAAGTACAGAATTAGGCCCAGTATCTCAAATCTTAATGATGACTGATCAGGATCAGATCAATTAACTATACCTCATATGATATATTAAATACATACTTGATTTTGGCATATAGAAATAAATTTCCAATTAGACCCTTAAAATCCTATTCAATATAATGTCCTCCAAGGCCAATTACTTCTCAGAAAACACAGACTCAAGTTTACTAACACTGCCAATGTGAATTTGTAGCTTAAAGCCCCAGATCTGCAAAAACACACAAACAAAAAACTTTGTATGTGAGTATTGTATGTAACCCCAGTGTTGCCTATACATAGTAAACCTTATCACGTACATTATTGTCACACTATCAAGACAAAATCAAGCCCAAGAACTTCACAGAGAAAGGATAGTGCATCCTTTTATTCAGTTACCAAGATTCACCATATGAAATGGTGATAGATGAGCTCAGGCCAAAATACTCAGCTTAAGGAAGTTCACACAGCCCAGCTTCATCCACATTCCCATATCAGATGCTGCTTGTTCAAGGCACACTGAAGACCTGGACTCCCAGCTTTTGAACTTCAAAGGCACCACTAGAGATAGTAGGAAGGAACTTTAATGTTTGGGCTTTTTTTCTTTATTTGTAGCTATTTTGGAGTTAATCACTTAAGGTTATTGTCAATGGAAAGAAACTGGACCCTTCAGGGTATCGCCCTATTGTGATGTGAACCCCACTTTTATGGAAGGACAACTGACTATAAAAATAACTAGGTGCAACAGTGGAAAATTCCTGCCATCCTAATGTCACTAGGAATTTCACCATGGATTTCAACTAACAAAGTGAGGTTTCAAGGCAGTTGTGGATATCCTTTAGTTATTTAGCACAATTTACAGCAGAGTTTGTCTACTCCCTCTAGCAGGAATTAAAAAGATAAAATAAAAAGATGCTCATGTTTGAGTGCAGGAATAGAAAATTTTATTGTGTTAAGCTCCCTGAAAGCAAGATGGCACTCAGTGAAGAGTGTATTAGGTCAAATCCAATTATTTAGTAACTCCAGAGAGGTCAATGGAATTGCAGCACAGCTGAATTTGGTCCAGCACTGCAAGTTAAGAAAACTGAGCTTAATTCTGCCCAAGGAACATACACTGAAGTAAGACTACACATTTAACAAACAGGAAAAAAAATGAGCTTACACCACACACAGGATCAAGTCATGCTTGCTCTGGCAGTGTAAATCTCTTACCAAATGCAGGGGACTTACTCCTCTGATTTGAAGAAGTTAGATTTGGATTTTTCTTTTTACAGTTACATATAAGAATGTGATCACATTAGGAAGATTTTCTGTCATCACTTTTCCTTCAATTACAAAACAGAATACAGAGGGTAGGGGATGTTATGAAATCACAGTATTGGACTGAATCCCAAAACAAGGATTATATTAAATAAAAAGGGGAATTCAAACTTGTTTCATGACTGTGGTGCTTCAGTTTTACTTAGATAATTCTAACAAAACTAATACTCATGTCTGACTTACAAATGTGCATATACAAAATATGGGATGGAAGATCTTAGGAGCTTTTCTGGAAAAATGTGGAAAATGCATGCTCCCTAGTAAAAGAAAAACCTGTTTTTATTATTATATGACTAATCTTATTCACCTAATATCGGTACAATAATGGACTAAGATAAGCTGTACCTCTAATCACACAAATAGCCCCTTTTTTCACTTATTTCAGTGAGTTAGACTTCCCTTCCTACCAAATCAGCTAGAAAGCAAACTTTCATCTAATATGATTGTGCACTAATTACAGCTAATGCTCTATGCTTAGAAATTGTCAAACTACTTTCTTTATCATTAAATGTAACATAGCTTATGAACTTTCAGAATCCTGCAGGTATTCTTAGGACTTTGCATAACTGGAGATGCAAACTGGGATCCTCATAGCTATTCAGCTACTCAGTTTTTCTTGAATTTCATTGAACAAGGTACTGCCTGCTTCTGAGGATGCAAATCCTAGTTTCCCACAAAAATAGTCCATCAATACATCACAGAAAGAGAATTCCAATGTGAGCTTTTCAGGCTGTGCCCTGAATGAAAAATGTGAGAAAGACTTAAGGAAAAAGCTTCCTGCATAATGACAGCAGTTTAGCTTTAAGTATCATCCGCTTTTTAAATTTTCAGACACTAGAAGGACTAAAATATCACATAAATGTTACATTTTAAAAAAGGAAAGTCCTGGAAGTAACAGAAATAAATGGAGTTCTCAGTGGCAAATTCCGCACCCTTTCCGTGGGAGTCAGCCTGAGGAAGTGGGAGTAGAGTCATACTAATTGGTAACAAAGTCATCCGGTTCACTCCTAGACTGGTACTAATTTTATTATTACACTATGTAGAAACATATAATTATTTACAAATAATTTCACAAATAAATTCCCTGAATTTACGCATGAATAAATCAGGCCAAAGTTAGAGTTTGCTCTGGAAAAAGCATTTTTCAGCAGCTTATAAAGGCCCAGACTTTAAAAGAGGGGCTGGTGCAAACAGTGCCTCTGCATGTTGTGTTGATCTTCTGTACGAATTGGTTTAACACTAACGATACACAGCACACAAAAACTCATATGGGCTGAACATTGCAAGGCTGCCAATTTAATTTGAAATGACTTGACAGAAAATCTCTAGGCCACCAAATGCTATTATAAAGCACTGTATTCTCATTAAAGGTCTGAGCCCTTTTTTTTCTCCCTGAGGGCAGGCTCCTCGTGAGGCTGTCCCTCTGGCACAACATGTGATAGAGCTAATCTGTCTTCACTTGGACAGCATTGCGGATATGCAAACCCAGGTGGCACTAATAGGTTTACAGTAATAACTATGGAATTGGATACAGTATGTTACACTGTGAGAAATTCCCACAGATCAATTTTTGTGGTGAAGGTTAACCAACAGACATAGAGCCATAATATTCCTTTTCATGGGTCTGTTAACAATTTTATGGTTTTAAAAATAAAAGAAGAAAGACTCTCCCATATTTGGACAGAATATAAATATTTAACTTTTCAAACATATCTACAATATATGTGCATAGAAAAATGCTGCCTTGGAAAGACAACTTCTGTTGTCAGTTATTCCAGCACAAACCTGGAGGAATTCCATTGGCTTCAAAGAAAGATACCACTATAAGTGAGAGCAGAATATGCCCCCAAAATACATGTAATATAAGATTGTGTCATACCATTTTGCTTGTACATTTTAGTGGCAGTATTGTAACTTTATCATTAGAAATTACAATGAGAATAAAATCAGCTGCATAATCATAATGAATGCACTATACAGTTGAAAATACCCTTGTTGTAGTAAAGCATTATAGCCAGAGACATAAAATTGTGATCTGACCATTTGTGGTCATTAGAGATCCCATGGTGCTCTTTGTAAGATTAGGGGTTTTAATCTCAGGTTGCTGGCCAAATTCCAGCATGCATAATTACATTCTCTCTACCTAAATTCCCCACATTTCACCCAAGGTGGCTGCATTTCCATGGTGCATGAAGTGTTCTTTGCATGTGGACTTCAAAATTCTGTACCTGTTAGTGTAAAAAGGTGTTATAAAACATGTGATACCCTTGTTACCATAAAGTACATTCATTCCCGAAAATAGAAAGAGCCATCTGTCAATCAACTGCAACATTTAATGTACTGATTAAAAACATAATTTCAGCTCAAGAGGCACTCCTGTATTGTGGTATGTTATAGTCTTTGTAGTGATAAATTCCATACCCCTGTTAGCTACCACAGATGGAACATATTGAGAAGTTAAACACACAGCACTGGTGACTGAAGAGG